>PVJH01008177.1:63433-87225 GCA_004026705.1 Nesogale talazaci | reverse complement strand
GATGAGTTAATTCAGAGAAGGGAGGAGAGAGAGGGGACTGTGTCAGGCTGGAGGTTTTAGGGGAGGATATTTTCCCTGTTGATGTGTTTATGAAAAACTGTGTAGAGAACATGAGAGAATAATAAGCCCTGTACCACGAGGATGTAATTGTTGCTAACATGCGCTCTGCTTACTTTTCCTATCTGGATGTGTGCCCTATGGGCGCTATCTATCACACATATACATAACCCTTCCCCCTTTTCCCCCATAAACCATTTGGAATGAAGTGAGAAATGCCTCGGCAGGTCATGTGGCCTGCACTCCTTGAGCAAACATCTCCTAAGTGTAGGATCCAAACAGTGGGATCACCTGGTGGAAAAGGAACAGCTGGCGTCATCCAGGACCCATTGGAGTTCAGCGGAGACTTTGAATGGAACAGATGTGTTGTTGTTGTTGGGTGCCCGCAAGACAGTTCTGACTCCTCACCACCCTGCGCCCCACAGATCCAAACACTGCCCGCGCCTAACCATTGTTCCGCGTGAGCCCACGGTTGCAGCCACTGCGTCAAGCCCTCCTGTCAAGGATCTTTCTCCTTTTTCACTGCCCCTCCACTTGACTAAGCACTGGTGCCCTTCTCCGGGGACGGTTCTCTCCTGACAGCGTGTCCGCAGTAGGTGAGATGGAAGCTCGCCATCCCTGCCTCTACGGAGCCCTCTGGCTGTACTTCTCCCGAGACAGATGTGTTTGTTCTCTCAGTAGCCAGCGCTCCCTTGCCCGGACAATCAGATTGTTAGGCAGTTCTTCGGTGATGCAAACCAGGCGTATGCTCAGCTGCTGACCCAAACGCTGCACGTCAGGGTTTCCTAGGTGCCTTGGGGGAAAGGCCTGGAAAACTGTTTCGGGCAACCAGTGTAAGCAACCAGTGTAAACACTCTGGAGCACAGGCAGGTCTGCCGTGACATACCTGAGGCCAGGTGAGTCAGAGTGGCCCCCGAGGCCGCTGCTTGGTTAGCGTGCCCAGTGCCCTATTGGCATTGCCCTATCCGCTCCCCTGAACAGTCAGTCCTGTGCATTCCCTGCTGTGGCCTTTCCATCCGATGGGCAAGGCAACAGGCTGAGGGAGGGGTGGTAACTTGGTGACATCACTGAGTGGTAGGGTCTCACTCATTTGACTCTGTAACATCCCGGCTTAATCATTGCCCTATTAAGAGCCGTCCCCTGAGCCTCAGAAACACTGGAGGCACGGGATATAGACATAAATGGGCGGAGATGGGCCTGGAAGTGCGATGAAGTCCCAGGCCAGCGTGGACACCCGAGTGGTCTCAGCGGAAGCGGCTGCTCTCCTCCCTTTGCTTTTCCTCCCTGCCCTCATCCCTTTGGACCAGCCTTCCACTGCTCAGCTCCTCTTCTCCTTGGAGCACGCGGGCCAAGCAGCCCTCGTCGCGGTGTGTCAGCAACCTGGGTTAAAAAGTTATCAAGAAGAAGGAAAGCTGACGGGTCAGAGCAAATTTAAAGACTACCTGTCAACGAAAGGATCCCTGGCGGCTTGCTGGCCGTGTGGTGGGCTGCTGCCCCCAAGATCAGCCGTTCAAAACCACCAGCACCTTCTTGCGGAAAAGATGAGGCTTTCTGCTCCCACCAAGTTACAGTCTCAGGAACTCACAGGGGCAGTTTGACCCTATCCTACAGGGTCACCAGGAGGCAGAATCGACTTGATAGCCGGGAGACCTATGGCCCGGCTGTAGTGTGGTAGACGGCCAACACCTCTCTGGTCTGGGGGCAAAGGCGGGAGGCCCGGATCTGCACGCCCATGGCTCTCGTGGGAAGGGCTTTCCACGGGAGCAGCCTCTCGGCAGTGTAGCCCCAGCCTTGGTGGGTTGCCTGTGTCTGCACAGCGACAGGAGCTCACCTATCCCACCCACTCTCTCCTCCAGCTCACAGACGTCGGAAGAGAGTGCCATCGACACCGGGTCTAGCAGCTCCACCTTCATCAAGAGAGAGGACGAGACCATCGAGGATATTGACATGATGGACGACATCGGCATCGACTCCTCAGACCTGGTGGAGGACAGCTTCCTGTAACTGGTGGGTTCCGGGAGGCCTCTTTCCGGCCAGGTGCCTCCTTGGGATCCTGTCAGCAAAACCACTTTATTGCAATGCAGAGGTTGAGAGGAGGACTTGGATGGTGTGTGAAGAGCAGCTCGCGGCCAAGGGCCTTGGGGCGCCTTCTGATGCCGACCGAGTGGGACGTCAGGAAGCGAACGTGGCCTCCCAGCGGCATGTGCCGTCTGGACGGAGCTGGGTAAGGGGAGAGAAAGGCCACAGAAAACAGTCTTTGTGTCTCAAGGGCATCGGTGAGATTCCCACGCACACAAAGCTCCAGCATTGTAATTATGTAAATAACTCTTAACCAAGGACATGCTTAGATTTTTATTAACGGTCTTCCCTGGGTTTCTGAAGAGACCACTCCAGCCTTTTATGTACTTCTCTCTGGAAACTCAGTGTCAGCTGTTGTTGAATTCTCCTGTGAAGTACACACAAAACCACTTTTTGAACCTAAAAGGTAGCATTGTCCTTTTAAAATGTTTAGTGTTCAAGAGCGAAAGGATCATCTCTAATCAGCCTTCTTTAATCGATTTGGGTCCTTTAAAAGCCCAACAACTCATTTCCATATTGTAATCTAGGTTTGTAATAATAACTACTGCTGTCAGTAATGCTCAGTGTGTAACCTTTAACACGTCTTCCTGACCGAAAAGCACAATTGAAAAAAGAAATTCTTACTTACTAAGTAGGTGACAAGTTTGCTGGGTGCGGGGCTTGTATATTAAATCACGTATGTTTCTCTATATGGTATGGCGAGAGCGTTAGCGGATTAAATCTAGTTGAAGCATAAAGAACAGAGCGGAAGTCAAGTCTTCCTGGAAGTCTACTTTTTGGTGTATTAACAGGTTCCCTAGTCCACTGGACTCCAAGGCCACGAACTGCCTTCTGAACTCACACAGTAAAAGCAACACAAGAACGCCCTGACTGTTCCCAGTGAGGGCCGGGGACTTTGTGTGTCTCTTCCAATGGCAGACAGAACCATCAGCCGAAGCTTTGGGTTTGTCGACCCTTCGATGGTTCTCTGTGGTGTGATCCGTAATGGAGCCCAGCCGTCGCGTTTTCCCTTCTACAATACCTTCTGCAAAAAACCCCGTGCCCACACTTCTGACCTCGAAGAGAAACCGTCCGGAACTCTGAGACAGAAAGGCCCTGTGTCCTGTCTGCTAGCCTGGATCACTCGACCCCTCTTTCAGAACTTCAGGTCTTGGAGGTCTGGAGGGAGCTCACTGCTGCCAGGTCCACTCTGACCCTGAAGGGCAAGGGAGAACTGGCCCTGTGAGTCTCCGAGACTGGAACTCTTTACTGCATCTGTCTCCTGCAGAGCGGCTGCTGGTTTTCCATCACTGACCTTGCGGTTGACCACTCAGTGTGGAGCCCACTGGGCAAGCACTGATTTTTCATCAAGTTTTGATCAGCCACTTTGGGGTCCCGGCCAGCGCAGGTTACCCAGGGTTGCCATGCAAACGAGGGAAGAGAGAAAACATGCCCCACAGCTGGAAGTCAACCGCTGGGCTCTTTCAGCCCTCAGCTACGTTTCTATTGGCTTGAATGCCATGGCGCTAGGGAGTGCGGTCTTGAATTTAGTCTTTGTTGTCACTGGGCCTGAGAAAGCCGACATCTTGGTCGTGGCCTGGGCTTCCCAAAGCCCATGATTCCCTGAGGGTACTGAGTTTGAGGCTGAAAAAAGAAGAGAGAAAAACTCCAGGGAAAGCCTGTTTGAAGATGGTGGCCTTCGGTGCATGACATTTCTGTTGAATCCAGGTGGATATTTTGTTGGGGTGCGGGGCGGGGGGGGAGTGCAGCTAATCGACTGATTTCCCCCCACCCCCTCCCCGCCTAAAGCTCAGTGGAAAGAAGAATTGTCAAATCATGCCAAATTCTTGACCTCCTGGTTGGTGTGGGCTGCTTCATGGCTGACACCTTAGACATGAATGGTGGGCTGGGAAGGCTGCAGCTGCTATGTGTGCTTCTGGCAGGGGAAGCTGTGGAAGCAATAACCACGTATCTGACTCTACTGATGTCATCCTAATGCAAGCCCCAGTTTTCAGATCCACCTTCCTCCTCACCCCTGTCCCTACAGTAAATGTGAAAACCGAACCCAATGGGCCAGTTAAGGAAAAGGTGATTAGGCTTGGGAGATTCAATTAGACTTGGGAGATGCCTGTGTTTCTGGACCCTCAGCTCAGTGTTCCAGCTTCCCTCTTCTCGCCCGAAGATGTGTGGTTTCCTGTGCCTTGGGCCACTTGCCTGACAGCCAGACGAAACTCTCAGACCAGCCCTGACAACTCCCCTCAGACGTATGTGGGCCCCCCTGCCCCTCCCCCCCATTTGTATAGTGTTTCCAGTGTATCACAGATTGGCCTCTCACTCTTCCCCCAGCCCAGCCCTGCCTTTTATTGGGGGGGGGGGGGTTCTTGTTGGGTGGGGGAACCCCCCTGAAAGGTTCCCAGAAGGAAATTTGCCGCTCCTTCTGCTCTCTTTCTAAGATGACAATCAAAGCCAGCCCGAGAAACACAGCATTGGGAGCTTCTTATTTTTCAATGCTCGACGGTGTCCTCAAAAATATGGTCTGCCAGTCTGTACAAAACGGTCCTGTTTTTGTGAGAAGAGGGACGTTCGATAACATGATGTTATACATCAATATGTATATATGTATTTCTATAGAGACTTGGAGAATACTGCCAAAACATTTATGACAAGCTGTTTCACTGCCTTTGTATATATTTTTTGACTGTGATATTCCCCACAGGCACATTAACTGTTGCACTTTTGAATGTCCGAAAGTTCTATTTTAGAAATAAGAAAGAGAAAAATACCGAAGTGTGTTTTCTCAAACAGTGTTGTGGTAATTGTGTGCAAATGATTAATTGGATGGGGAGGGTCCACCGGTACAAGATGTATTACAAAAGCCCCCCAAATCTGTAAATGAAGATCTTTATATTTCAATAAATGATATATATAAATATATAAATATATGTTACAGTGACGCCGAGTTCCAGCATGTTTGTTTTTCATTGAATTGTGTAAGTCATAGATAATCTATTCATCTTACTTTCTTAGCGACAGTTCAGGAAGACTATATCTTATTATGTATGTAGGGACAGTTGACAGAGCAGGCTGTCAGCTCTCCGTTCAGCAGTTGGCAGGCACTGTGCCTTCCACCTTGTCCCTGGCAATCTCCTCAGTGCTCCGTCACATAGCTCAGCATCTCCTTTCCCTTCCTCCGCATTGGAACTGGAACTTTTCCTTCCTTCCCTGGCACTGGAATCCTGTTGTGGCGAAGACGCTGCCCTTTTGTTCTCAATTTCCACCACAGGGGTGAGTTCACTCCCAGACTTGCAGGGTGACCCAGAGTCAGTAGTTCTGGTCTCCTTGATGATTCTGAGTTGTGATCGGCATTTTTTTCTCCCATTCCCCAAAGAACCGTACCCAGAGGAGGTGGTAGCTGGGGGGGAGGGGGATGTCATAGTAAAATATGTATAATAAAATATTTGTTTTAGCCGTTTTTACACATATACCTTAGTGACATTAATTGCACTCAGCATGCTGGTAGCACCATCAGTACTAACCAGTTCCAAGTTTTCCCTCACCCTTCACACAAATGCAGTGCCCCTTAAGCTGCTTTTCCCTCATTCTCCCACCTCTCCATCTGGGGTATTGACGAAACTAAGAGACTTAGTTTGAGACATGATTTGAGCTAGCCATCCGCTGACACAGCATGCAAGCTATCAGCACATGCCTCATCTTTGATTCTGCCCCTTCTCTGTCTTTATGGAGCAGTGTGGCTCTCCTCACTTTCCTGCTTTTACTTCACACACACGCGAGCCGCACAGAGATGTGTGAAGCAAAATGTCTCTTTTCCACCACGTCGTCTTTCCCGTCCGTGCCCTGTTTCTCAGTGACAGAGATGGCCCCTTTGATGTGCCTCCATGCCTTCATCCGTTTGCTCCCCTCTAGGCCTCCATTGAGTTCAGTTCTGACTGGTGGAGGCCCTGGGCATTTCAGCAGAGGACTGTGCTCCAAAGAGATTTCTTCAGAAGTGAGCCAGCTGTCTGCACCGCCCTGGGACTCATACACCGGGTAAAAAATAACCTAACCCCATGACTGTCATGTCCGTTCTAACTCAGCATCATAAAACAGTCCCACTGGATTTTTGGGACCTTAAACTTCCTAGGGGCAGAGAGCATCTCAGGTAAGTTTGAACTACTAATTTTAGGTTACTAGTGGAATGCAAACTGCTTACAGCAGCCAGGATTCCTCTAGTGTCTGTGCTATGGCTGATGAGCCCCGGTAGCATAGGGGGTGACGTGTTGGTCTGTTAACGCTAAGGGCAGCGGTTCAAAACCAAGAGCTGCCCCCAGGAGAAAGAAGAAGCTTTCTTCTTCAGTAAAGAGTTACAGTTTCAGTTCCACACTGTCCTATGTGGCTCCTATGTGTTGGAATTGACTCGATGGAAGTGATTTTGGAGTTTTGGGTGGTGATGTGTGCTGTTAAGTTGGTGGCAAATCAGCAACCCTGTAAGACGGAGTAGAATTGCCCATGGGATTTTTTTTTAAAAGATCATTTTATTGGGGGCTCGTGTAGCACTTGTAACAATCCATTCCTCAATTGTATCAAGCATATTTGTATGTATGTTGCCAGCATTATTTTCCAAACAATTACTTTCTATTTGAGTCCTTGGTATTAGTTTCTATTTCTTCCTTCCATCACCCCACCCTTTTGACCCCTTGATAAATTATAAATTGTTATTATCATTTTTATATCTTATACTGACAGGAGTCTCCCTTCCTTCACGGTTTCTGCTGGTCACCCCGCTTGGGGGGTGGAGTGGGTGGTGGTGGTGGTGGTTTTGTGTCCATCATTGAGATTGGTTTCCCCTTCTTCCCCTCCTCTTCCCACCTTTTCCTTCCCCTCCAATTTCTCTTCCTGAGGGGCTTATCTGACCTTGGTTCCATGTGTTCTGAGCACGTGCTCCAATCTAGCCCGAAGTGAGAGGCAGGATTGGGGTCATGATAATGAGAGATGAGGAAGCCTCAAGGAACTAGAGGAATTGTGTTTCATCGGTGTTATACTGTGCCCTGGTTGACTTATCCCTTCCTTGTGACCATTCTGTGAGGGGATATCCCATTGTCTACAGATAAGATTTGGGTCTCTTCTCTGATCTCTCATGTTCTCAACAATATAGTTTTTTGTTCATTTTGGGTCTTTGATGCCCATTACCTGATCCCATTGACAGCTCACAATCTCATAGGCTGGCGTGCTTCTTCCATGTGGGCTTGTTGCTTCTCTGTAGATGGCCATTTGTTTATCTTCAAGCCTTTAAGATCCCAGACACTATATCTTTTTAAAATATAAATCATTTTATTGGGGGCTCATATAGCTCCCATCACAATCAGTACATAGGTCAATTATATGCAGACCACATTTGCACACCTGTTGCCATCATCACCCCCAAAACATCCTCCCTCCACTTAGGTCCTCAGTACCAGCTCCTCATATTTCCTTCCCTCCTGTGTTAGTCTGGGTAGACTAGAGGAACAAATTTCATGGACTCGCATATGGATATAAGGAAAGGATTTATATACAAAAAGGAATGGAACACCGAGTAAGCATCCCAGCCCAGTCCAGTTCAAAGTCATAGGTCCGATATTAACCCATATGCCTGAAATCAGTCTATAAAGTCTCCTTCCGACTCACGAAGTCACAGGTCAGTGGGTGCATAATCCTGGCACTGGCAGGGGTCTCCCCATGGCTCCTCACTTTCAGGGCTCAAGGTCCATCAACAGCATGCTGCTCCAGCTTCAGAGATCTGGCTCCATCAGGGCAAAGCCGTGTGGCCTCTCCTCCGGCTCCTCCAGCTTCTCGGGAGCTGACATCTTGTCTGTGATTCATCGTCTCTGAGACTAACTCCCAATAACTGGGAGATAGCTTCTCATCTTCATGAGGGAAATATCGCGAGATTTCCCAGAAGTCTCAGGAGAAAGCCATGCCCACATAGAGACCTCATTGGCTACTCAATGGCTATCTCCAGATTAACAGGCTAGACTTCACCCCTACATTTCAAACATAAAATTAACATAAGCACATGACTGCCACACCTCCCCACTCTCCCTTCCCCATGAACCTTTAATAATATACACATTGTTATTACTTTTTCATATCATACACTGTCCAATGTGTCCCTTCACCCACTTCCCTGCTGTCCTTACCCCAGAGAGGGCATATTTAGATCCCTGCAATTGGTTCCCCCCTTCCACTCCATTCTCTCTCCACCCTCCCGGTATCACTACTCCCACCACTGGTCCTGAAGGGATCATCTATCCTGAATTCCCCATGTTTCCGACTCCAGTGTACATATCCTGCTTTAGCTGAACATTATATCCCCAGACAATATGTCTTTTGATTGCCAGGCACCATCAGCTTTCTTCACATTTACTTGTACACCCATTTTGTCTTCAGCAATCATTCCTGGAGAGTGAGCATCACAGAATGCCAGGTTATTAGAACAAAGTGTTCCTGTGTTGAAGGAGGGCTTGAACAGAGGTCCAATGTTCATCCATGATCTTATGTATTGCCATATAAGTATATGTACATAGGTCAAATACCTCTATTTTTGTGAATTAATATATTTACATATGTGCACACCTACGTTTATACCTCTACCCATAGCTTTGTTTCCTAGATCTTTCCTGTTTCCTTTTACCTTCCTCCTGCCCCACCATCACACTTGCCCTTCTGCCTCTTAGTAATTCCTCTCAGCTAGATTGCTGTTGCTCCAACACCCCCAGGGTCTCTATATCTTTGTTGTGGATTTGAAAACCCAAACTCTAGTTGTTCCCCAGTCTTTGGCTCTGTTTGTTCACTACTCCCTTCCCCACCTCCTCCTCTCCCTAAGTTCCTCTGGAACTCTCAGTCCTGTTATTTGGTCCTCAGGCTTGTTTCTCATGCCTATCTTATATAGGTAAGCAAACCAACAATAATGTAGACGATAAAAAAAGGAAACAAAAGATCAGATAAGAAGAGAGGAACAAACCTGAAAAAGCCCACACAATTCCAAGTTCTGTCTGTTGGTCTGTCTGACTCTATCTCGTCTTGGGAGGGTTCCCGGAACGGTTCCTCCCACTCTGAAGTGTATTTTGGAGACTCCTCAGGGGCTTTGTGGCTTGACTTTGCTCCTGTTGCTGATCTGTTATGTTCTCTTCTTGGCTCATCCCACTCCCTGAAGTGTGTCCCCAGTACTGTCCTCTGTCGTGGGATGCTCCGGTGAGGGGACATCCTGTCTCGAGCTGTTGTTGGCCCGACCGCCCTCTTGGTGCCTCAGTGCTGTGAATGAGTGTTGTTCTCAGGGCTTGGGGTGCTGACACAGGGTCTAGACCCTCACTTTCTCTTTTTCCTTCTTGGTCTGCTTCCATGTGGGCCTGGCAGGCTGGCCCCCCTCCCTAGCCTGTAGGTTTAGTGTTGGCCTCTGTAGCACCTACTTCTAGGGAGGGGGTCAGCTTGTCTCTGACTGGGGCCAGCCCACTCATAGTATTTTGAAAGCTGTAATCTTTATGGAAGCAGACTGCCCACATTGCTGGTGGGTTGACTACTGACCGTTAGGTTAGTAACTGAGAAGGTAACCACTGTGACACTGTATACACGTATATCAAGCCACAAAAATAACTCCACTGTTGTAAACTCTGACTCATAGTGACCCTAAATCTTTCTGTAAACAGAGAGCCTCATCCTTCTTCTGTGGAGCAGTTGATGGGTTTGAACTGCTTATCTTTCAGTTAGCAGCTCAAAGCATAACCGGCTGCATCCCCAGGGCTCCTTCTACATATGTAAAAATCTACATGCGTTGTGCTAGGGTGGATTTGCTAGAGAAACAAAAGCAGTTGTGTGTATACACATACACACATATGCATATACAATCCTTTATTTTAAAATTAGCTCACACAGTTGTAGAATTGGTTTAGTTTAGTCACATGTTAAGTTAGAAGCTTTTCTTAACTCATGTAGCTGCTGGGGCTGACATACCATGAAGCAGGAAGATCACGTGCTGGCAGAGGCTGAGACAGAGGACTCTAAGGCCAGCAAGTCAGACTCATGGCTAGAGTCAAATGAATCCAAGGTCACCAGCAATAAGGCAGGCCACCAATAACTCCCATGTTCAGCGGGCAATATGGTGGGTCAATGAGCCAGATGCAGGGTCTGGACCAGCAAAAAGGAGCCCAGCCTTCTCACAGAGACTGTTAAAGAGGAGTAAGCCCCACACAGGGAGGCTTCCTTTCAATTGCGTACCCTACTCTTAACCTTCCTAGGACTGCTTGACTGCTCCCAGTGGATTCCTCCATGGAGTTGATTATACTATGTTAGATCATATCATGGGCAAGACCTCAATTGCCAAACTACTGAGAACCCTTGCCCAGCCAAGTTGACACAAAACCTAGCCATATTCCTGTAGCTCAGCGGTTCTCAACTTCCTAATGACATGACCCTTTAACAGTTGTGGTGGTAACCCCCAACCATAAAAATATTTTTGAAAATAATATATTTTTGGTGATACTTCATGACTGTAGTTTACTTTTATGAATCAGGCGACCCCTGTGAAAGGGGTCGTTCTACTCCCACAGGGGTCATGAACCACAGGTTGAGAACTGCTGCTATAAATGAACCTACGTAGTTCATTTCCAATTATTTGCAATTAGAGTGACTTCAAGAACACCCTTGTACATGCATTTTTGTGCATGCACAGCAGTGTTTTGTGAGGATTGAAAACAAAAAGGAACAAAAAAACTGCTGACATCAAGTTGATTCTAGCTCATGGCGATTTTGTGGGCTAGAGTAGAACTGCTTCACAGGGCTTCTGAGGCTATCAATCTTTATGGAAGCGGACAGCCTCATCTTTCTCCCAGAACAGCTCCTCATCCTGAATCACTGGCCTGGGGTGGGGAATAGCCCATCATTTCACCCTCTAGACCCCTAGAAATAAACGGCTAGATAGGCGAAAGGATGTGAAAAATAAGTGGATTTTGACCTCGCATTTTAGATACGATTGACAGGGTATATTCTTGAATGTCTGCATGTGAATTCCCCACTTTGTGTACGAGCTATCATTTCGTAAGGGTTCTCTGCCCCAATTATTCAGGACACGAGTCTTCACAAAAAGACTAGAGGGAGATGAGTTATGTGTGAGGAGATGGGGTGACTTCAAGAATGAAAAAAATTGACACAGCTTACATTATTTCCAATTCCTAGGCAATAGCAATTGATTATATTGCGACTGACCAGAACAGAACACTCTCTTCAACATAGCAACTTAGTTCACAAATCCAAAGAGGCTAGAGCTTAATCTCATTGACATACACCCTGAAGGAGCCCTGCTGTAAGGTCGGGTAATGGCTCTGTCCTTCATTCCAGCCCCTACAGGACACTTATGACCAGGGAGTGACATTCCTGCTGATTTAACAACAGGTCTTGCATCGATGAACACTGCTTCAAAGACCTTTCTGTGCTCATCTTCTCATGGTACGGAACGTGACTTACTCTCCAAAGTGTTTCAGCGTTTACAAAGATCTTTTTCACCCCTGAATTTTCCTTTTAGTCTTTCCACATAGCACTTATAGTTCAGGATGACATTTTATTGATGAGGAAACCTAGGCACCGAAAGATGCAAATGACTCTTCCAAGATCACTCAAATGGGTAATAAGCATGGGGATGGCAGTGCCACATATTGGCATTCGGAATGGTTTGCCCTACAACACCCCATGGGAAACAGGATAGACAGGTCCCGAGAAATAGAGGTGTCAGAAGTAGGTTGCTTTGCTGCGTGAGCTATTTCGAAAAAGAAGTACTGGACTAGTTGGCCTACAGAACTATTTCATGCATTTGTAATCAGAATGATTTCTTTCCAGGCTATAATACAACAGTTCTAATAATGGGTATTATGATTTTAATAGCTCCATGCTTCGTAAATGCAGCTCAGGAAAATAGCTTATAATATCTGAAATCATCATAAACTCGCCTGCTTCCTTGGTTAGCAGGGTGACAGAAATGCTTCATTATCTCCAATTCTGAAAACACGGAAAGATGAAATCCAACCTCATTATCACAGCAAAATCCATATACTGTGTTTTATAGCAGATACAATGTTCTCACCCCACACTTAGAATATATGTGATAGGACATATGTGGGCTTAATTAGCAGATGATAATGTTCTGTTCCACCTGGTTGCAGAAATAACACCTGGGTCCTGAGAAAAATGAGTGTGTTCTCCCCCCATCTATTCATACACAGGCAATGTTTCCATCACCCACGTTTTAGTTTACAGCTAAAGCAATGGAGACATCAAGGGCACATGGTCTCACATGGCAAGGGGGACATATTTGCTCCCGATTTCTAGTTTATAGGCTAATTGGAATTTTAAAGAGATTTGCCACATTATCCTGCCAGATGGTATTTTGCTTTATCATTATTCATGGGTATTAATGACTTCCCTCTGGAACATGTGTATCCTGTCTTCCTTTTGGGATTTCATTGTGTTTCATGCTGACTGCTCCAAACAGAACCAGCCCCAGTATCCTGTACGGTGCTTGAACGGCAGACTGGTTGGTCAGTCAACGTTTTAGACTCGATCAGAAACAAAGTAGCTCTTTGAAGTGAAGGAAGTCCTTTTCTTTTTTGGAATACTCTTTCCCTCCCTCTCTTTCTCGCTCCCTGATTTAGCTCTGCCAAGACAATTTTAGAACGAGTCCCCCATCACGGTTCTGCAATTCTTAGACCACATCGGTCTTCCTAGAGAGACCGGGGCGGGTTTCCAAAATGGAGAAACAACGATGCTTATGAGCAAGATGCAGTGATCCAGTTCCTGAAAGTGATTTTTAAAGTTAATTCCTTCAATAAATATTTATCAGAGAACATCCTTCTCTTCGTTCACTTGATCTCTGAAGTGTTTAGGCATAAACGAGGCAGCTGGAGAAGTTCAGGCAGTTAATTAGCTGAGGAGACATTATGTCACAGCACAGAGCCGTGCAGAGCAGACTACTGTGGTGGGATAGATCATAGCGCCCAGCTTATGAACGTTTGTCTGCAACTGGAGAGCAGACAAGCGGTGGAGGGTTTGAGCAGGGGAGCAAGAGGGCTAAGGTTGTCAGTCTTAGGAGCCTTGTTGCTCACACTCCACTTTCGTGGCCTTCTTCCCATCTTAAAAAGAAATCTATAAATCATTTTATTTGGGGGAGGCTCTTACAGCTGTGGTAGTTACATAATCTGATGTCCACTCGGGGAGGGGTGGTGTCTAGCTTGTCAGTCAGGTCACAGCTTGATGGCCTCATGTGGGGGCACCACAGAGATAAATAGCTCACCAGAGGCCCAATACAGAGACACTCCTGTGAGGCATTTCTGACAACCAGACACATGGAGCTATGCTAGAACCCTGGAACTGAAGCAGCCATGTGAAGACTCCTGTCAATGCTACGATACTTCTGCCACCACTGGATATGCAAGACTTTCCCCCACTGAACTGTGATCATCCTGTACTTGGTGTCAATCATTATGTTGTATGAGTTTGAAGAGGAAATTGTAGACTGGTAGCAGATGTATGGGCTAATATCAGATTTATGGACTTGATTTGGACTGGGCTGGGGTGTTTTCTTAATGTACAATTACTCTTTGATGTAAAGGTCTCTCTTACACACATCAGTATCTATGAATCTGTTTCTCTAGTCAGTTCAGACTGACACACAGCTCTTACCACAATCCATACATCAACTCTATCAAGCACATTTATACATATGTTGCCATCATCATTTCGCAGACCTTTCCATCTTTTCATTCATCCATCCATCTGTCTGGCTGTCCATCTGTCATTCTGTCCATCCATCCATCCATCTGTCTGGCTGTCCATCTGTCAGTCTATCCATCCATCCATCCATCCATCCATCCATCCCCCACCCATCTACCCAGCAACCACCAAAAAGTTTATCCCTCTTTTCTTCAGTATTATTGAGTTATGCACACATGATGAAATGAAATTGCTTAAATATGGCATTTCTAGCCATTTGTCTATAACATCCAAGAAGTGATTAGGTAGGCCCCAGCAAATAAAAAGAGGACTCATTCCAGGAAGGGTCACTTTGGCCATTTCTGTGTGTTACCACTGTAACCGTTTATTGAACCCAGCAGAGGAAAAGGATGATGTGGGAGAGAAAGGTCAGAGTGGAGTTTTAAAGGATGGAGGGAATAGACACAACTGACCTGGGCTTTATGGTCATCAGCCTTGTACTGATGTGGAGATAAATTCTTCTCCCTCCTGAAACTGTGGTCCCCATGCCAATCGCTCAGCACAATTGTAGGTCTTGGGCTTAAGCAATCGATAGAGATAAGCTCTGCATGTACCTGGAAGATAGCCATAGAGTTCACCCCACCCCCACTGTAGAGCAGAGTAAAAGTTTGTTAGATGTCCAGTACGTTAGAGATAGTTTCTTCCCCATATTTCCCAGCCTCCCCTGCCATTCCCTAAGAAAGCATTATCTAGTTTCTGTCTCTGTAGATACCTATCCTGGATTTCATATACAGCAAAGCAAACCCCCAAATCTAACAAGAATAGCAAAGTAAAACAGATACAACCTTCAAATGAAGAGAAAGCAGAAAATCCTAAAAACTAGAACAAATTTAAAGAATCCCAAGAGAAAACAAGTGATAGGGTGCTACATTTAAACCTAACCGCACCTGCAATAATCCACTTTCCACTCCATTCTGCATGATATCAAGGTCATTCATAACCTTGGTTCATGCTCAGAGGAGATTCACCAGGGGTGTAAACCACATGCATTTCTTCTTCACTTAAAAACAAACAAACAAACAAACAAAATAAACCACTATAAAATGGGTCAAAAGAAAGATAAAATGATATGTATTACATTTTAACTTAACTACACCTCCCATAATTTTCAAGTCCTTTCTTATACATATATAAGGGAATACCCAAAAACAACCAGAATATTTTTCAAAGTTATGTATTAAATCTTTTTTTTTTTTTACAAAACAACTGGGATAGGTAGGTTTATTGTGTCAACCTGGCCAATAGGAACATGTGGGATAATAAGGTCACAGTTTGGTTGGAAGGCAAAGAGATAAATGGTTTGGCAATCCCCATCTCTCTCTCTCTCTCTCTCTCTCTTGCTCTTTGGTGATCAGAATAGCTTGGGGCTGCTATTTCTCTACCTCAACATGTGAGCTACACTACCTATGGGACAGCCAACCCATGGATTGTGTTGCTAGAGCTTGAGATTCTATCAAGACCTGCTTCTCCACGCTACTGGTGTATACTTCACTTGAACTTGGGGCTGTCTGATGCTGTCATCTTGTTGACTGGTGGTGACCTGCCATGCTGTTTGCTACTGGACTGCCTGACTTGTTCAAGGGAAGACTCATTTGTGTGTCTGCTTTCTTGATTTTGGATCCAGTGACCCTTGTGAGTTGAAGGATTTACAGTATATTAACGGTTTCACAGAACTGAGAACTGAGCCTTCTGTACTGCTGTGTGGACAAATTAGCTGTTATATTCCTTCATGTTGTATATATATATATACATATATATATCCATGTCTATAATATATAGGTATGTATACATGTATATATTTTTTCATAAGCACCCTGGTTTTGTTTCTCTAGATAACCCCATCTAACACAACAGGTACTGGGAATGGTTTTAGAGAAACAAGATCATAAATATGAGCTGCTCAAATTGGTTCTCCAGTCTGATTAGGCTTAACAGAACTGATAATGCTATCTCTACTCTTAAAGGCATGGAGGCTGTCACTCTTACTAGAGTGGGTGGTGTTAATCCATGATGTGAAGTGGCAAAGCTAATATCCACAGTATTGCCACCAATAGATGAAGGGCTAATAAGAGGAGATGCTCGGAGTGATTGTGTGTTTGATATTTTCTAGCAGTTTTGTCAGGATGAGAAGTAGAGGGAAGCTGGTTTGCTGGTCCTCCGTACAATAGAAAATGTGATCAAAGAAAGGGATAAACTCAGATTTTCAGAAGCACATATCAAGTGCCAAAAAATAAAAGCTTCTGCATGTGCTACAAAGGAGAGTCTTCTCTCCTCTAGTAATAGAGCTGACATTGCCAAAAACAAAATCCAGAGTCTAAATTACAGCATCAGCTGAATTGCAGGTCTAGAACAATGACTGATATTGAAGTAAGGATATTAATAACAAAGAAATGGGACCCAGAAACATGGAATGGGAACATATGGACTGATGATCCAGAAGGGGAGATTCATAAGCTCCTTGAGTTGTTTGAGCCATCCCAGTCAATAGACCCACCCTTCCCAGCTGAGGGGATAAATTCACTATCAGTAAAACAACCCACATCTGAGCAGATTAACCAAACTGTTTAAGCTGAAATGCCATGTGGGGCTGCATCTGAAGCAATGCCTAGAGGAAATGCCTTATAAGATATTACTGAGACCCTCCAGGAAACATCCCCACCACCCATTATTTTCTCTAGACCTGTAACTAGAATTAAGTCTCAAAAAGTTCCTAAAGATGAGGTTTAGGTGATGACTCGAGAAGAGATGCATTCTACTCATAAAAATATGCTCAAGTTTTCTAATATGTACAAGCAGAAGCTTGGGGAATACCCCAGGAATTGTTACTAAGGGTGTGGGATTTTGGTACCAGGAATGTAGCATTAGACCAGTCTGAGTTTCTTGATATGGGACCCCTAAGCACAGACTCTTCCTTCAGTGTGTCAGCAAGAGAGGTAAGGAGAGAATCTAATTGCTTATTTAGTTGGTTCACTGAAGCATGGGCTGCCAGATGGTCTAGATTAGACCAACTTGAGGTACTTTACTTACCTTGGTACACTGTAGATGAAGGCATCCAAAAACTGAGGGAAACTGGTATATTGGAATGGATCTATCAGAATAATCCCATAGACCATAAAAGGAAGTTCCCCAAAGTCATATCTTTCAACACAACTATAAGGAACAGGTTTGTGAAGTGGGACCAAACATCTCTGAAGACTTCTGTGATTGGTACTTAATGTACACCAGGATTAACAGTGGGAACTGCTCTAAGTGAACTCCAACATTTGCCTGCAATGGGACTGATTGGGCGCCATGGTGGTAGAGAGCAGGTGTCAGCACTGAATCAACAGAGACAGGGTGAACGGTTATGGTAATGAACAGCAAGGTTCCCATGGTAATTAAAGCAACCTGTCTCTTGTGGACTTATGGCATTGGCTGCTTAGTCATAGTGTCTCTAGGAGCGAAATACATGGGAAACCTACTAAATATTTATGTGATCTATACACATGGAAGAATGCTCAATCAGGTCAACAGCAGAATAGAGAGTCACGGCCACTCAATCAGTTCCCAGCCCTGAGCCAGTACAGCCCCACAGCCCCTTGCATGAGGGGAAGGCCGGGTCTCTTTGAAGAAGCACCCTGCTACATCACTGAAGGTTTATACTTCACAGTCCCCAAAGGGACTGTGGCTTTTCATGAGAGTGACTGTTCATCGGGGAAAAGTAAATAATCAAACTTTGTGAGGATTCCTGGACATTGGCTCTGAAACTGACACTAATTCCAGGAGACCCAAAATGTTCCAAAGGCCTGCCAGTCAGAGTGGGGGCAGATGGAGGTCAAGTTATTGATGAAGTTTTAGTTCAAGTACACCTCACTGTGAGTCTTGAACCCGTCCTGCCCTTATTTCCCCAGTTCCAGAATGCGTCCTTGTCATTGGGACCATATGATCCAGCTGACATAATGGTGCTAGAGATGTCAGTTATAGATAGCGAGGCAGTGTGAATTGCAGGCCTCTATTGGTGAATTGCAGCGTAAACCCTTGGAATTTTGGAGTCAAGTCCTGCCATCCTGTCTGTGAGTTCTGTGTGGCCATTGCAACGAATTGTCAAACCCAGCATAGATGTAGAGTGGGGTCAAATGGCATGGTTGGTGTCAGAATAGATAGTGAAGGATGGATGGAGCTCAGAGATATGTCTGACTCTTGCCTTGTGGCAAATAGGGAAGTCCGTGAAGGTCAAATATGCCCACCTTCATATTGTTTGTTGTAGAAGTTTCTTAAGTTTGGGGTTCTTTAGCTGTGATACCAACCCATTGTGTGTGTAGCACTCACCCAGGTCACTTTGCATTGCCCTCATAAGATTTGCAGGACAAGGATGAATCAACACAAATACAAGGTTCATGGAGTCTGTTGTACCATGAGTAGTAAAGTATTTTTTTGTCTGAATGAAGGTGTAATTTGCTAGCATCTACTAAATTGGAAGTCTAGTTTCTTAGTTTGCTGTTATTATGGCTCCCATCAAGGTAATTCTGACTTATTGTGACTCCATGTGTCTGGTTAGAACTGCCCACAGGGTGTGTGTGTGTGTGTGTGTGTGTGTGTGCGCGCGTGCGCGTGCGTGTATGTGTATATGTGTGTGTGTCCATAAATGCCCTGGTTTTGTTAGGCTGTAATCTTTATGGGAGCAAATCATCAGATTTCTCTCCTAAGAGATAGCTGGCTGGGTTTTAAGCTTGGACTTTTTGATCAGTAGCTGGGTTCTTAACCATTTGTGTGAGTCTGGGTACACCAGAGAAACAAACCCTTAGACATGCAGATGTGTATAGGAATGAGGTTTCTATACAAGAGCAATTGAACATTGAGAAAAACATCCCAGCCCATGGGATGGGTATAGTCCATGGTCATATGTCCAAATTAGCCCATATGTCCTCTTCATACTCACAAAGTACATGCAATAACACCAGGACAATCAAAAGTCAGTGGCTACAGTGTCTTATATATCCAGTGTGGAAGAAACATCTCAGTACTGGCAGGGGTCTCCTCGTGGCTCCTCCATTTTCCAGAGCTATCAGCATGCTGCCATGTGTCTCGTCAGCTACAATGTCTCCCAGGGAGTGAGCCTGTGTCTTGTCAGAGGTCTCCAAGGAACTGAGGAGTGGGTCTCTCATCTCCAGGGAGCGAAATACAGCCAGATTCCCCAGAATTCTCAGGAGAAAGCCATGCCCACACAGAGATCTCATTGACTAACTCCAGAATCACAGGCTAGACTCCAGCCCTTCACTCTTAATCCTCAAATTGACACCAGATTAGGTGACTGCCACACCATTGAAGCAAATCAGCAAATCATCCCCAAGCTATAACAGAGCAAATCAGTGAAGATATTTCCTAACTTTCATATTTTAAACCAAGGGGTTCTTCAAAGCCTTTGGCTCCCTCTGAGAACATCATATTTAAGTGCACAAAGTAAACTTCAAAGAAGGTTAATTATCAAACAGTTATAACAGTTATATTTACTTGAATATTCTATTGACTTAATGAATAACAAATTGTGGAACTAAAACCCTTTGTAATTTAAAAAGTATTGATCCTATGTAATGGTTTGAGATATTCATAGCATTTAAATTGGTGTCAACATATTGTAGCACCAGATCCAAATCAGATCCAAGCCCACCACCACGGAGTGAACCCTAACTCCCAGCGCCCTGTATCATGATTCTGAGGCAATAAGCCTTTATCATGACAGATAGACTCATATTTCTCCCTTAGAGAGGTTGGTGGGTTAGAACTCCCAACCTTCGAGTAAGCAGTTCAGCACCTAACCCACAGAGTCACCAGGTCTCCTTACAAATCTCAGAATATTCCTGGTTCTGGTGCTACAATACCAATCAGGTAAGCGCTCTCTTATTTCCTTACTTCTTGCCTGAATGATACAGCCTTTACTTTGGGAGAGACCAGAGCCAACAAAGCATGTCGGGAAAGAATAAAGAAGTGTTCATTGGAGAAAATAGAGAAAGGCTTTGCCCCATCCCTGACTCATGAGCAAACGCAGCCAGAATGTTCCTTAGAATGAGGCTGGTGAGACTTCTCCCTTACTTTGCATATGTAATGAAGAGAAGGACATTGTGTTTGGTAGAACGTGAATGAAAAAAGATCACAGTCTTCAACCATGTGGACCGACCCCGTGGCCGTCACAAGGGGCTCCAACGTGACTTCTTTTGAGGATGGCACAGTGCCAGGAGTGTTTTGTTCTATTTTCCAAGGGCAGCTATGCCTCCAGATAGACCTGATGGCATCTAACATCAGTCCCTTTGCCATAGTAGACATTAGTCACATCCGTGGGCTCCTGCTGGGGAGAGGAAAGTTAATATTTCACTTCAGGGTTTATGGTTACCGTCCTGGAGGAAATAGAAGCCATTTTATTACCTAAACACAAGAAGACACCCTATAGTGTTGATTCTAAATTTCATCCAGGAGGGCGATGAAGCATTAGCTCCACAGAATAGGTAGGCAGGAGTAGTTAGGAGATAAAATTAAGGTAAAGCTATTCTTTACTGTTATCCATATTCTTCGGGAAGAAGAAAATGGCATTTTCCCACTTGTAACAAGAATGCTTTGTTATAACTGCTCAACTCCTATCACATGCCCTGATTCCCTTCCCCTCAGAGTAAGACAGCAGTAATGGCAGGCATTGGGGCACTGGGTGCCTGATCATCCAGCTCCATCAGCCTGCAGTTTCAGGCTCAGTTTGACTCACTTTGGGTTTTCATAAAATTCACATACATTTCTTCAAGATAGCTCCCCAGAAGCCTCCTTCTCGTTTTCCTTCCCCATTGTAAGCTATTTTGAATTGCAAGGTTGCAGCCCTATAGGAGCTGGGAACCCAATGCAGGCGACGCAAATATCTGACCATAGGCATGCCCACGTGGTCGCTGTTCTAAGGAATGAGCGGAAGGAGGCATAGGGCAGCTCAGCCCAGCTTCCTGGTGTCCATGACTGGCATTCTCCTTAATATGCAAGATAGTCAGATTGTCAAGGTTTACAATTGTCTCAAGAGTGAAATGTTGGATAATGATTTCGTTGCTCCATGAGGAGCAGGCATCCATGTTGTTGTTGTTGTTGTTGTTGTTGTTGTCAGGTGTGCCATGGAGTAGACTCTGACTCATAGTGACCCCGTGGAGAACAGAATGACACAATGCCTAGTCCCACTCCGTCTGCACCCACTGTCGTAATTGACTCCATTGTTGCAACTGCTGTGTCAATCCATCTTTTTGCTGCTTTCTACTGTACCGAGCACACGGCCATCAGGTGTATATGAGGGGGCTACAAAGGCACAGAAATCTTGATTAAATAAGAATATCGAAACATGAAGCTATTGTTTCTCAACATAGTCTCTGTTGTTTAAGCATTGGACTGCTAATCACGAGGTTGGCAGTTCCAACGCACCAGCTGATGTGTGGGAAAAGATGCAGGTTCTCCTCTCATCAGAAACCCTCAGGAGCAGCTTGACTCTGCCCACTGGGGTCATCATGAGTTGGTGTCCATGATGAGTCCATCATGAGTTGGATGGCAAGGGGTATGGATGTTTGTAAGTTGTCCCTGTGGTGGTTATGTACCTATGCCAGTTTCATGATTGTGATGTAGATAATCTGGAGATAGCCATTGAGTAGCCAGTGAGGCCTCTGTGTGGGTATGGTTTTCTTCTGAGAATTCTGGGAAGTCTTGCGGAATTTTCCTCGTGGAGATGAGAGGCCATTTTCCCCAGTGGTTGGGAGTAACTCCACTCACTGAGACAATGAACTACTGATAAAATGAGATGACAGCATGCTGATCGATTCTGATTCCTGGAGAATGGAAGAGCTGGAGGAGAAGCCACACAGCCTTACCCTGATGGAACCAGACCTCTGAAGCTGGAAAAGTCACAAAGAGACCCCTGCCAGTGCTGAGATGTTTCTATCACCAATGGATACTGATGGACCCTGAGCCCTGGAAATGAGGAGCCATGAGGAAATCCCTCCGAGCGCTGGGACTCTGCACACACTGGCCTATGACTTTATAGTCTGGTATCAGACATATGGGCTAATATCAGACTTATGTCTTTGAACTGGACTGGGTTGGGATGCTTTCTCAATGTTCCAGTCCTCTTGTATATAAACCTTTCCTTTATATCTATTCATGTGTTTATGAATTTGTTTCTCTAGCCTACCCAGACTAACACAGTCCCTGAAAGACTCAGTGTGCTTCAGTTCACATCACATGGTAGTGAAAATGGTGGCCTCCTTGAGGAGCTCAAGCCATGTTCTTTTAAAATCTTTGTTGAGTTTTGAGAACAAGAAGTCTGTGGGGGTAAGACTGGGGTTGTATGGTGGATGGGGTACAGTCTTCCAACAAAATTCTTATAGGACAGTTCTAGTTACCATTGAAGAATGGGCTGGTGTACTGTTAATGGGGAGGTGGGGTGATTTTTTTTTATTTTAAAAATCATTTTATTGGGGACTCCCACAACTTTTACCACAATCCATATATTGATTGAATCAGGAATGTTTGTATATATGTTGTCTCCATTCTTTTTTTTCTTTAAAGATCGTTGTCTCCATTCTTTTCGAGACTTTTACTTTCTATTGAGCCATTGGTATCAACTCCTCTTTTCCCCCACTCCCATCCCCCAACCACCAACCTCATCACCCCAAGAGATTGTACATTGTTATTATTTTCATCTCTCTACACCAACCGTTGTCTCACTTCCCCCATATTTTCTGTTGTTCTTCCCCCTGGAGAGGGGTGTATGGTTAGTGTCTATCATTGCAATTGTTTTCCCCTTTCTCCCTTCCTCTTCCCTTTGTCCCCCTAATGTTCTGGTATCTCTATTCCCACTCTGTTCCTGGATTCTGTGTGCCGTGAGCTTTCATCTCTAATCTATATTTGTGTACACGTTTCAGTCTAGTCAGAATTGGGAAGCAGCACTGGGGTCATGGTAGTTGGGGGTGAGAAAGCCTCAAGGAACCAGAGGAATATAGTGTGCTTCAGTGATGCTTTACTGTATGCTGGTGACTCTCTTCCCTGTGGTCCCTCTCTGAGGAGATTGTTCCACTGTCTGCAGATGGGCTTTGGGTCTCTGCTCAACCCCTCCCCTGCCGTTCTCAAAAATATGTTTTTGTTTGTTATTTATCTATTGATGCCTATTACCCGATCTCTATGACTCCTCATGATTATATTGGCAATGTGCTTTTTGGATGTGGACATTTTGCTTCACTACTGAATGGCAGTATGTGTAACTTTTTTTTTTTTTTTTTGGCATCACTGTCCTCTGGTGGTGGGAGTAGGAGGCCCAGCCTTGCTGCTGGTTTTTACCTCCAACCCAATGGGCTGCAGTCCCGCGCACAACCACTATGCCACTGGGGCTCAGCCAGTTTGTGTAACTTAAAGACTTTAAGATCACAGATGTTATGTCTTTTGATAGCTGGGCACTATCAGCCTTCTTCACCACATTTACATATGTACCCATTTTGTTTAGACTGCCAATTTGTTAGAAAAAAGTTTCCCTGTATTGAAGGAGGGTATGAGCAGAGGCTCCATCTCCTACCTCAGTGTTTTGCTGTATAAATATATGCACATGGGCCAATACCTCTATTTTGTGGGTTAATGCACTTATTTGCATATGTACACTGCTATGTTTTTATCTCTACCCATTGCTTTGCTGCCTAGGTCCTTCCTCTGTTTCCTTTTACCTTCTTCTTGCCCCACTGTCACTTTCCCCTTATTCCTGCCTCTGGATACCTCCTCTTAGCTAATTTGCTATTGCTCTGACAGCCCCCCCCCCCCCCCCCGATCCCTGTCTCCTTCTTGTAATTGTCTCTAACATCCCAGTAATTCCCTTGTTCGTGACGCAGTCTGCCCATTGCCCCCTCCCC
>PVJH01008177.1:0-63333 GCA_004026705.1 Nesogale talazaci | reverse complement strand
GGTGTTGGGCAGGATAAGATACGACAGAATAATAATAATTTATAAAGTATTGAGGGTTGATGGGGGAGGGAGAGCAGGGGAACAGGGGAGGGGTTGGAGGAACCGACACTAGGGGCTGGGGGAAAGGGCGGGTGTTTGGAAAATGATGACGGCAGCGGACGTGCAAGGGTGCTTGCCACAGTATATTTATTTATGTATTGGAAAAACGATGTACAAGCCCCTAATAAAATGATTTTTAATGAAAAAAAATCAATAAGTAAGAAAAAATTAAAATTAAAAAGAGAAACAGAAATAATCAAAAATCCTGGATCTGTTTGTTGGCCCTCATGATAGTCCAGGAGCTGCCCCTCCAACTTGGAGTGCCTCCTTGGGGCCTCCTTAGGGGCTTTGTAGCTCTGCTTTGCTCTAGCTGCTGATCTGATATGCCCCCTTCTTGGTTCACTCCATTTTGGGGAGTTCAGACTACACTGCTTCCCCACCATTTTTCTGAAGATCAATGATCGGGAGCATTTTCGTATCCCATAAATGTCCTCTGTTGCAGTCTGCTCCAGTAAGGGGATAGCACAACACTGCTTTTGTTGATTGCCCAGTCCTCTCTGTTTCCCATTAGCTCCCCGTAGGGACATCATCTTCTGAGCCTGCTGTGCCAGTGTGAGTTCCAGCCTCTCTCTCTCTCTCTCTCTCCCTCCCTCTTTCCTGGCCTGTCTCCCTGTGGGTGCGGCACGCTGGCCCCTCTCCCCTAACTGCAGGTTCAGTGCAGCTCTCTGCCACACCTACTTCTATGGAGGGCGTCAGTTTTATTCTGGTTGAGGCCAGCACCGCCGCTCCCTCTTTTCTTTCTTCCATGTGACCACGCTGCCCTCATGGTTTGTTGCGCCGGGGTCGGGTCTGCATGCCCACTCCTGATTCTGTGGAGACAAGATCAGCACTCTCCCCCTGGGTGGGTTAGCGCTGCGCTCACTCTGTCATCATTTCACTTTCACACACCCCCTTTTCTCCCTCTCCATCCCTCCTTTCCCCATTTTGATGTTAGAACAACATGTATGTACCTCCTTGGGTTTGGTCCAACCTCTTCCTGATTCCTGTTATGCTATAGGTGGCTTCTTTTCTATACCTATCATGCTGATTACACTTACCTCAGAGGACTCAGGCTATCATTCTTCTTTTGTGATTGACTGACTTCACTTAGCACAATTTCCTTCACATGTGTTTCATGTGTTCACCAGTGCTTTTTAGCGATACATAGTACTTAAATGTATGTATGTGCCACAGTTTGCTGATCCTCTCATCTACTGATGAAAATTTAGGTTGTTTCCAACTCTTTATGATTATGAATTGCACCACAATAAACATTGAAGCACATACGACTGGTTGTGGCTCTTTTCTTACCTCTTCTGGGTAAATGCCCAGTAGAGGGATGACTGGGTTATAAGGTATCCAATTTCCATCTTTTTAAAGTATTCTCAGATCCCTTTCCATAACGGCTGTACATATCTACAAGATCACCAGCAATGTCTGAGAGTTCCTATTTTGCCACATTCCCTCCAACATTTGTTGCTCTTGATTTTCTGATTTGAGCTAGCCTCAAAGATGTTAGATGGTATCTCATGGTTGTTTAGATTTGCATTTTTCTGATGGCTCATGATTGGGAGCATTTTCTTTTTTTTTATATTAAAATCATTTTATTAGGGACTCGTAAATCATTTTTCCAATACATAAATAAACATACTGTGGCAAGCACCCTCGCACATCTGCTGCTGTCATCATTCTCCAAACATCTGCCCTTTCCCCCGAGCCCCTGGTATTGGCTCCTCCAACCCCTCCCCTGTTCCCCTGCTCTCCCTCTCCCATCAACCCTCAATACTTTATGAATTATTATTATTCTGTCATATCTTACCCTGCCCGACACCTCCCTCAACCCACTCCCCCATGCCCATCCTCCAGACAGGTCATATGTAGATCCTTGCAGTTGGTTCCGTCTTTCTACCCCACCTTCTCTCCGCCCATCCAGCAGTTCCAATCTAACCACTGGCCCAAGAGGGTTCATCCATCCTGATTTTCCCATATCTCCAGCCCCCATCTCCACTAGTGTACCTTCTCCAGTACATCCGGATGTGCAAGGTAGAGTCAGGATCATGATGGCTGGGGGGTAGGGAGACCTCAGGAACTAGAGGAAACTTGTATGCATCATCACTGCCTGGCTGCACTCTGACTAGTCTGTCTCCTTCCCGTGGCTCCCCTGTAAAGGGGTGGCCAATTATACACCAGTGGGCCTTAGGTCTCCACCCTGCTCCTCCCCTCATGTGTAATGAAGTGATTCTTGTTCTTTTATGTTCGATACCTGCTCCCTTTGGCCCCTCTTGATCACACTTGCTGGCGTGCTTCTTCCCTGTGGACTTTGCTGTCTCCATGCTGAATGGCGACTCAGTTATCTTCAAGTCTTTGAGACTAGACATTCAATCATTTGGTAGCTGGGCACCATCTTTTCTTCTACTCTGTTTGCCTCTGTATCCATTTGTCTTCAGCGATATTGGGAGTTAATTGGTTCATTGATTTTTATTTTTGTTCTTTGATGTCTGATGCCTGATTGTTTCAGCACTTCATGATCACACAGGCAAGTGAGCTTCTTTTATGGTGGGTTTTGTTGCTCCTGAGCTAGATGGCTGCTTGTTTATGCTCAAGCTTTTAAGACACCAGATGCTATATCTTTTGATAGCTGGGCACCATCAACTTTCTTCATCACTCTTGCTCATGCTCCCACATGTCCTCAGTGGGCACCTTGGGGGTGCCCCCCCCCCTGCCCCGTTGATGTCTATTGCCTAGACCTTTCACCACAATGTGGCCATGCTGGCTGTTGTGCTTCTTCTGTGTGGGTGTGGTCTCTTCTCAAGTGGATGGTCTATTGTTTATCTTTAGGCTTTTAAGACTCCAGACGATATATCCTTTGATGGCCGAGCACCATTGTCTTTCTTCACCACATTTGCTTATGCACCCATTTAACTTCAGTGATCATGTTGGGCCAGTGAGCCTCGAGGAATACCAGATTCATAGAACAAAGTGTTCTTGCATTGAGGGAGCACCAGGCTGAGGGTCCAAGGTCCACCTGCTGCCCTAATATTTGGCCTCTAATTATGGTCTTAAATTTATTCCCACCTTATAACAGATAGTTGTATTTATGTATGGACAAACCTATATTAGACCTCTGCAAGTGCCCTTTGGGAGCATTTTCTTATACGTTTATTGGTCATAAGGGTCTCCTCCCTAATGAAACTTCTTTTCAGTTCTTTTACCGAATTTTTCAAAGGGTTAACTGTTTTCCTCTTTTTGTAAGGCAAGGAAGGTATTGTAGATTTTCTTAGTAAGTCCTTTATCTATTCTGTTTTTGCTAAAAATCCTCTCCCAGTCTGTGGGTTGTCTTGTTACCCTCTTGGAAAAGTCTTTTGATACACACAGGTATTTTATCTTCAGTAAATCTCACTTGTCGATTTCAGGTTACCCAGTGTGTGTATCCTGCCCTATTGCAGTTAGCCTTTGTATTCTCTGGGCCAAGGTTCTTAGGTTTGTCCTGATTCCTTCACTAATGATCCTGGTGGTTTGAAGTTTTACTTCTAGGTCTGTGTGTTAGTCTGGGTAGACTAGAGGAACAAATTTCAAAGACACACATATAGATATAAGGAAAGGGTTTGTATACAAAAAGGAATGTGACACTAAGAAGGCATCCCAATCCAGTCCAGTACAAAGTCATAAGTCCAATATTAACCCATATGCCAGAAATCAGTCTACAAAGTCTCTTCTGACTCACAAAGTCACAGGTCAGTGGGTACAGAATCCTGGCACTGGCAGGGGTCTCCCCATGGCTCCTCGCTTCCAGGGCTCAGGGGCCATCAACAGCATGCCGCTCCAGCTTCAGAGGTCTGGTTCCATCAGGGAAAAGCCATGTGGTCTCTCTGCCGGCTCCTCGCTTCTCGGGCGCTGCCAACTTGTCTTTTCCGCTCATCGCCTCTGAGACTAACTCCCAACAACTGGGGAAGATAGCTTCTCATCTTCACGAGGGAAATATCGTGTGATTTCCCAGAAGTCTCAGGAGAAAGCCATGCCCACATAGAGGCCTCATGGGCTACTCAATGGCTATCTCCAGATGAACAGGCTAGACTCCACCCCTACATCTCAATCATAAAATTAACATAAGCACATGACCGCCACAGTCTGTGATCCACCTTGAGTTTATTATTGTGCATGGGGTGAAGTAGACATATTGCTTCATTTTCATACATGTGGATTTCCATTGTTTTCAGCACCACTTGTTAAATAGGGCGTTGTCCTCCTACTTGATGCCTCTGGGGTCCTTGTCAAAGAACAGTTGTCTATATGTGGTGGTTTTATTTAGGGTTTCCTGTTCTTTTCCATTGGTCTATGTATCTGTCATCATCCCAGTGCCACTATGTTTCGACCACTGTGGCTGTGTAGTAGGTGTGAAAGCCAGGTAAAGTGAGCTCTCTGACTTTTTATCCTTCTTCTTGAGGTGTTCTCTGCTAATTCTGAGCTTCTTCCATCTCCATATGAAGTTGATGGTCATTTTTTCCGATTTTTTAAAAAAAAGGTCATTGGTATTTGAATCGGGATAGCATTTAACTTATAAATTGCCTGGGTAGGATAGACATGTTTACTATATTGAGTCTTCTGATCCATAAGCATGGAATATTCCTCCATTTGTGGAGGGTGCTTTTGGTTTCCTATAGTTGCGTCTTGTCGTTTTCCTTGTATAGGTATTGTGGGCTTTTTTGTTGTTGTTAAATAAATCCCTAGGAATTTCACTTTATTTTTGGCTATTGTGAAGGGTACTGCCTTCTTGATCTTCTCTTTCATGGTCTTGCGCAATGTATACAGCAAACCAATTGACTTCTGTTAGTTAAGCCTGTATCCTGCCATTCTCCATATTCCTCTATTGCTGTCAGTACTTTGGTTGTGGAGCTTTTGGAATTTTCAATGTACAGAATCATGTTGTCTACAAATAATAATTTCACCTCTTCCTCTCCGATTTGGATACCTTTGATGTTATTCTGTTGTCTTAGGTTATTAGGTAGGATCTGCAGTATGATATTGAATAGAAGTGGGGACAAGGGACATCCTTATCTTGTTCCCTTTTTCAGTGGGTTTGATATCGTCTTTTCTCCATTGAATTTTTTTATTTTTTTTTTAGGCATCACTGCCCTCAGGTGGTGGGAGTAGGAGGCCCAGCCTTTGCTCCTGGGAGCCGGAATTGAACTTCCATCCCAGTGGGCCGCAGTCCTGCCCACAACCACTACGCCACCAGGGCTCAGCCTCTCCATTGAATTCTTCTTCAGACTCACACACCACATGGAGTGATGCCACATGCAGGAGGATCACAGGCCAGTGGGTGGAAAGTCTTGTGGATCTAGTGTCTGAGCTGACAGGTGTCTCCATGTGGCTCCTCCAGCTCCAGGGCTCTAGCACAGCTCCATGTGTCTTATCAACAGAACTGTCTTTCAGGGAGTGCATATGTCCCACCTCTAGGGAGCTATTTGTCTCCATCATGCCTCCAAATGAGATCATCAACTTACCACCTGATTGACAGGCCAGACTCCATCCCTTTCTCAAATGGACAGATTATGTAACTTCCACGCCTTCCTACATGAAAAAGGAAAATCCTTATCTCTGTGCTAGAATAATCAACTATTTAAAGTCAAAAGGAAGGCATTTGCCCAAGGACAAAAAGTTCGGAGAGGAAGGGATAAGATTTCTCTTCTACCTTAGAGGCATGTCCAAAATATAATGGGAATCTAATTACCTCCCACTGCTTCATCACTACCATCCAGGTCCAGGTCACCATATAATCCGTGTTACGTCAGCAGTCTCTTTCTCCTCCCCACAGCAATTACTCTTTATATAAAGTTCTCTCTTATCCACATACGAGTGTCTACGAATTTTGTTTCAGTAGTCTACCCAGACTAACAGAAGGTAACACCTACTGCTTTCAATACAGCTGTTTCTTAAACATACCACAGACATGGACACATTATGACCTTTGAACTGGCTGTTCTTTTTGCCTAGAATGCAATGTTCTTTTTCTATATATGTTTAGATAACCCTTACTTCCTCAATTTCACCTTTTCCACACAGCTGAACCTGACTACCCTGCTTCATATTGCCATAAGCACCATCCCAATGCTCCACCCACTCTAGCCTCTGCCCCCAAGTACTTCCTAGCACACTTATCTCCTTCTATTCACCCCCATAGTATTGATAGCCTTCTAAGTTAATGTGCATTGTTGCATTGTTTGCCCTAAGTTCACTATCAGCCCTATAAGGCAGAGTTGAACTATTGCGTGGGTTTTCCTAAGCTGTCATCTTTACAGGAAAAAATTGTTACATTTTCCCACTACAAAACAGCCGGTGGGATGAAACCACTGACTTTTCAGTAAGCAGCTGAGCACTAACCATTGCACAGCCAGGGCTCATGGATTTGCTCAGAGTTTATATAAATGTTTATAGGTACATGTTTATTGCTATTTCCCCTTTTTGACAAGAATGGAAACTACATGATGATAGGATTTAGATATGTTTTTTGGTCACTAATCTTCATATGCTCCCAGGGTTTAGAACAATGCCTTACACAGAGAAGAGGCTCAGTAAATATTTGTTGAAGGGCTGAATGAACCATTCATCTGCAGAGCATAGGACCAGAGAGGGAGCTTCAGCAGACTGACTGGGAGAGCAACAATCATCTCTGACAAGTCCTAAGGTCACATTCCATGTTCACCTACTCCAGTGGTTCTCAACCTTCCTAATGCCACTGACCCTTTCCTACAGTTCCTCATGTTGTATTTACCCCCAACCATAAAATTATTTTTGTTGTTACGTCATAACTGTAATTTTGCTACTGTTATGAATCGGATGACCCCTGTAAAAGGGTCGTTCAACCCCAAAGGGGTCGTGACCCACAGCTTGAGAACGCTGACCTCCTCTCTCTCTCGTCCATGTGACGCAGGGACAGTCCAAAATGCCTACACAGAATGACTGTGTAAATCTTTAGTGGAAAGGGGGAGAATTATGATAGTAAATTTAGGAAAAGTTTTTAGCAGGCATATGTCTGAAAAGGAACCCTTATATATAAACAAAATTCCTTATGAATAATCCGACACCCCATAGAATGCCCTCATTTGAGATGGCAACAGCCCTTTCAGGCTTATGGGAAGAATTAAATCCATTGCTTTAAATAAAACCAGGATTATACTGAAACCTAGTCCAATACTGGAAGGAGGCAAAGGAAGATGAGCTAGAGGGAGGGGGATTTCTGCTCTCAAGCACCACTGGAATCAAGCACATTGGTGGTCTTGGGTGGTGGCTCTTTTCTGAAGATATACATAGGCATGTATTCTAGAACTTGGGATGAATTTCTCAGAAAGGCGGACTTTCAACTCACTAAATAGAGAATGTACTCCGTTTCTGATTTGAATAAGCAAACATTCTTCAGTTTCAATTCATCTTCAAATGCTGGCCTCTGGTTAGATCTTGACAGAGTCTACTTGGCAAAGGACCCAGCCCATCCAGAGAGGCGTGCTTCAGCGTGGAGGACAGTACACAATAGACTGCATTTAGATTATGCTAAAGCTGAGGGCTCGCCACTTGATCGCACTCTTCTATGTGAATTACTTCAGAATGGAAAGCCTTTATCCCAGTAGCTGTTCTCTAGGGCAGAGTCTGGAGTGCATTCTGAGAGCCTCCTTAAATTTTACATCCTAGACATCTCAGTGTTCTCACCCTAGTCCTTGTCCTGCTGTACTCTGTCCTCATTTTGAACCCGGGCATCCTGCAGACAATCTGGAATTTTCTTATACTGAAGTCTTTTAAATGGAGTTTCTGTCTTGGTTCTGATAGTCTCTGTCTGGTCTTGGACAAACCATGCTAGTCATGCTAGCATCCTGAAGCTGTGTGTAGGGTTTATGCTCTGTGGACACTCAGTTATTGCTTGGAATCACAATACATCCATTTCTTCCTCAGCACCATGGCTGTTATGCAAAAATTGGCATTATATAAAAGTGGAAGGATGACCACATCAGATCACAAAAAGAAAGATGGCTACACTATGACTTCATTACCACATCTCATCATTACTTAATTCGAAACCACTGAGAATCATGGATAAATCAAGTGGTCACATGACCTTAACCACCACAGCCAGTGTTACTCTAGCCTCCAATCTCATGATGTTGTTCATGCGACAAATAGGTTTTTACTACTGTCATAAAGGTGCAATGACAGAGAATGAGATAAGAAGTGAGAAGTAGTCCATTTGCCTGGCATTTCCTGTTCTTTTACAGATTGTCTTTCCTTTCTAGACTTCATTTCTTCTATTTTGTTGTCAAATTATTGGAGTTGGAAAAATAATGATGAAGAGTCTGGTGGGGAGTTTTTGCAAACTGGTAAGAAGTTTAAACCAAAGCTTACCGGACAAGTTCTAGTGAGATGATCTAATGAATGCTAGCTAGGATGATCATAAACCCAACAATATTTTATCCTCAAGAGGGATCATGCTCACTGATTTTCTTTTTTAATTGTAGAGTTTGATATATGACATTACATTAGGTTAGAGTCCAGGGGTTGGCAAAAATTTGAGACAGAGTCAGTCCTGCCCCTCACAGCAATTGAATTATTTGAGTATCATCAATATGTATATTTCTACAAAGAAATGAAATCACCATGATCTGAATCATGTGCCTTTTACATTTTTACAAATGAAACCATGATAGTTTTATTTTCATGTTCAGTTTAACTTCAGAGCCAAATGTATGTTCCAAAAGCTGCATATGGCTTGCGACCCTTAGTTTGCCAAGCCCTCTGGGTTAGCGCCACAAACCAACCCCTGTAGTTCTCTATCTTTTAAAGCAGATCACATGGATTGACCAAGGTAATCTATCTGGACAGGGATGCTGTTCCATGAATATGAATTCACTGACTATATTGCACCCCTAAGACATTGTCTACTGAGGGTAATGCTCAGAGGAAGGTAGGGATGGAGGGTAAATCAAGGGCTCCATGACCCCATGGTGCCTGATGGCCACTGCTCTTTGACATGCCCTCCCCAGCTGGTAGCCTGTGAATTGCAAAAAAGAGAAAGAAACAAGACAATCTTCATGTGATATGTTTTTGATCTTTACATATGATCCATTCAAAATCTATTCTTTTTGCTGCTGTATTGATCTGCTTCTTTGGTTTTAACATGCTCTTAAGGGGAGAAAAAAAAAGGAAAACAGGACGATCGTTGATATTTCCCCTGTCCAGGCCTATCCTTTGTAAGCTTAAAACTTGCCAGTCCTATATTGGTCCCTAATGTTTTTTTTTTAATAATACAATTTCAGTGGAGAGGGTGATAATAATAACAACATGCTCTTATAAGGGACAAAGAGTATTATCACACATTTTAAGAAAGCCTAATCACCATCATGAGAAGGAATGCTTCTTCTTCTTCTTCTTCTTCTTCTTCTTCTATCTTAGAGTCAAAGAAAGTTCAAAGTAGTAAGATATCTAAGATTACAAAGCAAAGGGTGGCATCAGGACAGGAGCCTGGCTCTAAAAATGTAAAGCTGTTTCTATGAAACCATCTCAAGTCTTTATCATATTCTTCCACTTCCCATCTTCCCCTTATTAAACTGCCCTAAATCTCCTGAATTCACAACACCAGCTACTGACATTAGCAGTCACTCAGACATCTCAGTTAGACACCTGACCCATTTGCCAAGTTATTTAATTTCTCTTCCAAATATCTCTTAAAGTTGTGCTCATATTTATTTTTTAACAGTGCTATTGGCAAATGATTTGCATATTACACAATTGAAGAGTTCAATCATACTAACAAGATTCATATACTCCTCCGCCCAGTTTTAGAGCCTCTTATTTCCTTAGGCCCACTACCTTTGCCTTGGGTCAGACTATCTTGACATTTACATCGTATTCATCGTTCTTCTCAACACCCAACTCAACTTCATTCTGTTCCCATATGGTCCTCTGTAAATGCCAGGTTGAATGATATCATTCTCCTGCTTAAATGTTACATGCGTTCTGATCTCCTTCATATTTTTTCAGAAGAGCAGAAAATCCCCTGCAGGATGTGGCTCTTGGCCATCTTGTGACTGTCTTTCCCACAGAACTGTGACATTGTACCCATTTCATTCTCCTGAGCAAGATCAGAGGGCTGGTCACACAGTACAATCTTAGAGAGGAGAGAGGCATGAAGGAGACTCTACTCCTAGTGGTTTTAGTAGAGTTGAATCCATAGGTGTGCAGAAACAGACCCATCTTGAGTTTTATTTGGTTGCTCTGAACTTTTCCCCCGAGGTCCCTAAGATTCTGGAGATTCAGATGCCTTTAGGGTACCAGTTTCTTTCTGGGTCCAGAAGAGGAACCAAGCTGCAGAGGGTTCCAAGTGCCAGAAGGGGTTGCTAGAGAGCAAGAAAATGTCTATAAAGAAAGTTTGAAATTTCATCTTTGGCTACATCCCTATTTTCTTAGTCTTTGTAGGAAGTTGGATGTATTCCACCATTCAGGGTTAGATTAATTTAGAGGCTATGGCTCTGTCGTCAGTTACCTAGCTTTGTCTGTTTGTAAAAGTAACCCCAGTCCCACAGGATGCTTCATCTACCATCTGTGCTATTTGGAGGGACTCCTAACTAATTTTCTATTCCTCAACACATCGCCTGCTACCCCTCAAACCATTTTATTATGACACACTCCAAATATACTATTCAGTAGATTAGTTCTATCACGAAGTGCTGCACGATTGCAACCACGATAAGTTGCAACCTATTTTCTTCCTTCTTGTACTCCTTAATATTAGCCCCCACTGTGCCCCTCCCAATGCCCTGCTGTTCACTCAGGAACCCTCAATCTAGCTTTTGTCTCTATAGGTTCACACATCCTCGGTTTCATATACTGAAAACCAGACAGATACATAGCAGAGGGTCGAGAAGCTACCAACAGCAACAAAATTCAGCAGAGATAAACCCCAGTTTGAAAAAAAGAGAAGAAAATTAGTAAAAACCAGATCAAGCTCAAAATGTGTCAAAAGGGAAAACAAATGATAAGGTTTTATCTATTCAAGTCAGATTTTTTCATTTAAATGTAATCATCTCCATAATATTCTCTGTCTGATAATCCTATCCCTCGATCAGGTCAGAGGGAAATCACAGAAGCTTAGTATTCATAGCCTTCTGCAGAGCAGAATTTCAAAATTTACATTCTGATACCATTCCCTCCTTCAGATTTGGATTACATTATTTACAATCCTGGATCATGCATGTTAGTGTGTTTCTTTCACATGGACTTAGTTGACATCTCACTTCGATGGCTGTTTGTTTGCAAACAAATATTCAAGATCCTAGATGCATTTCTTTCTGACAGCTGGGCACTATCTAATGTCTTCACAACACTTTGCCAGAGCACCTGCATCTCCCGTGTTTCCTCAACATTTTGAATGCCATAGAAATCAACATGATTGTCCGAGAAGAGGAATAAAGTGTGCCAATGTAGTCACCAGAGAATCAACTAGCACACCAAACATCTTGTGTCACTTGTCATAGACATCGCATGCATGCACACCTTGAAATCAGTGCTGTTGCCTCTGAGCTGATCTAGCCAGACCGCAGGGCCAGTCTAGGAGAGTTAAGTTTGAGGTAGATTTCAATGTCTACTTCCTCTCTTGACAGGTGCCTTTCATCAGTGTATACACTACAAGGACAAGCCTAGGAATGTGGACTCCTTTTGGATTTGTGTCCACTTTCAAATGCAAAATAAAATAACCTCACTGCCATCAATTCTGTTGAACAGGGTAGAGTTCTCCCTATTGGTTTCTGAGTTACCAGGTTTCAGGGAATTCTTCAGGACAGGAGACAGTCTCATTTTTCTCCTGAGATTCAGGCTGGTGGTTTCAAACTGCTGACCTTGCAACCCAAATGCATAACCACTACTGCATCAGGACTTCTAACTTTTGAGTCAGGGACAAAAAACTCCCTGCCTGTGAACTAACTTTAACTCTTGGTGACCCTGCGGAGTCCATAAATAATCACACTGCAGATTCTTGTTAGATTCAAATCTTTTGTGTCCAGAACCAAAGCCAGGAAAGAAGGTGAAAGAAATCACAGAGTCCCCCTAAGAGAGGCTGAACCTGGACAATCTTGCTCTTGTATCTGCTTTACTGCTCCCTTTCCTAGTGTTCGCTACCACCTTCCATTCCCTTTGCCTTTTCCCTCAAAAACCTGACTGCCATAGTCGGTGCTGCCTCGTCATGACCCTACAGGGCAGGATAGAACTGCCCCTGAGAGTTTCCATGACTGTAACTCTTTATGGGAGTGGAAAGCCTCGCCTTTCTCTCATGAGGCAACTGGTGGTTCAGAACTGCTGACCTCCTGGTTTGCAGTTCCAGGCATCACCCAACAGATTTCCCAGATTCAACTGCATTCCCTTACTCTGGAAAGCTTCCATCACATGTAATGTAGCGACATCACACTACTACTTACTGAAAACAGAATGAAGCATTTCGCTGTCATGAACTATTTCCAACAACTTTTATTTTTTTCATGTATATGTATACATACACATTATATCCATACACACATATTTGCATCTTGATTGTGAAATTTCCTAGTTGGCAGAAAATTGGTAATAATGATAATGTGATTATCAATGAAGTGTGCATAAGTATTAACCTGGGGCTTTAAAAAGCTGGTACATTTTCTTGTGGTTTAGTTGAGAGTTTATGAAGCAAATTAGTTTCTATTCAATAATTCACATGCAGATTATTTCATGCCATCGGTTATAATTTCCTAAATGTGTCATTCTTCTTCCCGCTTCTGCCCTGGGTTTTCTGTTTCATTTTTGTTTCAATTTTAAATCAATAATCATGTCTTATAGAATATTTTGATAATTTCTTAACATTAGCAAGCTAGAGTGGTGAAATGGAATTGCTTTATTTTCATAAAATACAACAATCCATCCATCCTTCCATTGTATGCAAAGCACATTTGTACACTTGTTTACGTCATCATTCTCAAAACATTTTCTTTCCACTGAAGCCTCTGGGATCACCTCCTCATATTTTCCCTTCCTCCCCTCCACCCCTCTCCCATGAACCCTTGATAATTTCTAAATTATTATTATTTTGTCACATCTTATACTGTCAATGTCTCCCTTCACCTACATCCCTGTTGTCTGTGCCTCAGGGAGGAGGCTATATGTAGATCCTTGTAATCGGTTACTCCCTTTCTACTCCACCTTCCCTCCACCCTTCCGATATTGCCACTGTCACCACTGGCCTTGAAGGGATCATCTGTCCTGGATTCTCCATATTTCTGGTTCTTATCTGAACCTGTGTACATCCTCTGATCCAGCCAGATTTGTAAGGTAGACTTGGGATCATGATAGTGGGTGAGGGGAAGCATTAAGAGGAACTAGAAGGGGCTGAGCCCTGGTGGTGTAAGTGGTTGAGTGCGGGACTGTGACCTGCGGGCTTGGCGGTTCAAATCCAGCAGCGGTTCTCAGGAGCAGTGCTGGGTAGCTCCCATGACCACTAGAGGCCAGTGATGCCCCCCAAACAAAACAAAAACAACAAACAACAACGACAAAAAAGAGAAACTAGAGGGAAGTTGCATATTTCATTGTTGCTACGCTGCACCTTGATTGGCTTGTCTCCTTCCCAAGACTCTTCTGTAAGGGGATATTGCTTCACCTACAGATGGGCTTTGTATCCCCAATCTGTACTGTCCCTCATTTATAATGATAAAATTTTTAGTTCTTGGATGCCTGATACCATCAATACCTCATGGTAGCACAGGCTGGTGTGGTTCTTTCATGTGGGGATTTTTGCTTCTGAACTAGATGACCACTTTTTTTTTTTACCTTAAAGCCATTAAGACCCCAGACTAAACCGTGTTCTTAACTACTTTCTTGACACTTACTTAATGGTCTTACAGTCACCAGAGAAAGAAGTCTTTAAAGACTTGGTCCTATAAAATGACAAACTTGCTCAGTTCTACCTAACTCTATCATATTATGGCAGGTGGAACTACAGGTCAGAAGGTCTCTACCTCTGGCATGAACCCACTCCCTTTGACATTCCTAATTCACACACATATTCAGTGCAGGGAAGGTCCCAGTGAAAGGCTTAAGCTATGTGTGTGCATGGATAATGTAGGCATCTGGATGGACAAAGTGTTTAGTCTTACATCCCCGAGAAGGCTGACAAATCCCATAATGACCTAATGATCTGATCTGGTGCAGTGGATGGATGACCTCCTATGCTGAGGTCAACTAATAGGGTCCAGAAAAAGGCTAAGAACCCGGGGGTACATTATTCTGTTTAAGAATCAAATAAGAAAATAAAGAATTGGGGAAAGAGAAGGGGAGGCCATACTCTGCTTTACCAGGGTAATAGCAGTTGCTATGTCTTCTGCATGCTGGAAGAGCTCACGTGTTAAAAACTAGGAAAGACTTAGAGGACAACGAAGTAGAAGTTACAAGCCAGAGTCACAGAGATGGTCAGAGGTCACTGTGGCACATAAGTAACACCAGCAGAATTAAACAACATGGAAGGGATCCAGCCCATCAAGTTTGAAGCTATGATCAATGAACCACACACAGTTTTTAAGATGAAAACTTCATGGTGGGCCCATCAGGGGAGAATGAAACTCATGAGGTTTCTTTGAAGTTGTCTTATCCCTTCTCCATGTCCACCTGCCCTCTGAGGGGAATCCAGTTGTGTTTATTTGTCTTCTTAGAAGTATGAGGAACTAAGGAGACATTTCCCAAAAGAAATGAGATGGAAACTGGGGCTTTGCATAGAAGGCAGTCTGATCTCAGAGGTAAACCTTTCAGTAGAAAGAAGCTGTCTGTATTAATTTCCCTAAGAGGCATTAGGAGGTTATGTACATCTGATAGGTTGTTACATGCACATGCAGGTACTGAATCCTGAAAGTGATGGTCTTGAGAGTCTTAGAGGAAGGTCCTAATTGCCCAACCTTGGCCTATGTCTCAGAGTTGTTTGCATTCCAATGAACAGATAGTATCGTTTGGTATCCATGATGCCTGAAGACTAGAAGTCTCTCTTCAGATATCTGGATCCATCTCAAATTCTTGGGGCTCTTACATGGTCTTAAACCAAATGTCCTTGAGGTAAGAGTTTTCATTTCTTGGGTAAGTGGCGTCTCAACCAGATTTATTTTTGGAATGGGAAAAACAAGCATGCTAAGTTTGAAAGTGAGTGATGTTGAGTAAACTCACATCCATTCAACTACATAATTCCCCAGCTTTACCTCACAGGCTAGTCAAACCTGGAGAAAGAAATGCTAGAACAATGAGTGCACTGGAGGACACTGATAATAACATGTACATATATGCAGAGACACGCATGTACACATAAGCACGTGTATATGTGTGCATACACACATAATGATGCGCATATATACACAGATGCTTGTATTATATGCACATACATGTGTGTATATAAAGGAGCCTTAGTGGCATAGTGGTTTATTTACTCATTGGACTGCTCATTGAAAGGTCGCATTTCAAACTCATCAACAATTTGTCAAGAGAAAGAGGAAGCTTTCTGCTCTCGTCCAGATGTACAGTTTCAGAAACTAGCAGGGAGAATGCTACTCTCTTCTACTGGGTGACTGTGAGTCAGACTATGGAAGTGATTGTGAGTATGTGTATAAATGTGTGCACGTGCACGCGCACACACACACACGCACACTTCCCCCCCCAGCACATTTTAAGGGCACTGGTACAGAGTGAATGAATGTGTCCCCTATGTAGCAGAGACACCTGCATTTCCTAAGTAGTCAGGGATATTCTAAACATCATAATTATTCAATTACAGTTGCTAGATGGTAATCAGAGTGAACACTATCTTTGGGTTTCTTTTCAGCACAGGGAATTAACATTCCCTTGTGATTAGAAGATGCTCAATTGCTAAAAGGCTCCCCGAGGAGGCCCTGGAGATGATCTGCTCTGAAGGAAGCCCTGCCAGTTGAAGATTGTGTAAGAAAGATGGAGTTTGGGGTTGTACTTCCTTCAGGCACCACCTGATCCGCCTTCTTCCCTCTTCCATCCTCCTTTTTAACATTGCTGGTTGTTCATTCAATGGAACTCTCAGTGGCTTATACAAGTTTCTCACAGGGCCCAAGATGGTCCCTGTAGTCCAGTAACCACACCCAAGGAATAAGGAAAGAGCCAAAGAGCACTCCTCCTTAGAGACTTTTTGCAGTAGCCCCATTTAACAGCGTCCATTTGTTACCCATTAGCTGTCCCTATCTGTTGGGAACCATAATGTTCCAAACGGGCCCTCTGGATGTAGACTACATTCCTTCGGGGTCTGTTGTTGCTGACCTCAGCAGCCACGGAGTCCACGCTGACTCTGTTCTGGTGACCACGTGTGTCCAGCATGGAACTACCCCACACGGTGACCGGAGGCGTGGCCTGTCTGTGGAGGCATTTCTGAATGACTTCAAACTCCCAACCTCTCAATTGACAACAGGGCACGTTAACTGCTGATACCAGCCAAGGATGCTGCAAGACTCATACACAACCCAAGCTGATGGGGACTTGATAGAGGTTCCTAGTGGCATATGAAGAGATGGGAAGACAGAGCTGGACTGTTCCTTAGGGTTTCCAAGATTGAAGGTCTTCACCAGAGCACACATTCCCATTCTTTCCCCCTTGGTATGGCTGGTGGGTTTGAATTGTTGACCGTGGGGTTAGAAGCCCAATGCTTACTCCACTGCCCCACCAGTGATCCTTGGAAGACAGATAGGCCCCTCACGTTCAAGGTACTTCCAAAGGAACCTGCTCCTGGAGATCTGCTCCTGCTTTGATGGTCTCTCCTACAGGGGCAGATATCTGCTGGCCACTCAAGCCCCCAACCTGGGTATCATCCACAGCCCTCTCTCCTTTGACTTCCTTCTGCTACTCAAGTTCAGCTGCTTAAATCACTCCTGAATCCTCGCAGACATCTCTTCCCTCAAGACCCCATTGAAGGTCAACCTGCACCACTGCTTACCTGTACTGCTGCCCTGCACATTCAAAACTCATTCCCTCCCTCCAACCCATTCTCCACACAGCAGTCAGAGAATTGATGCTTTTTCAAGAGCCCACACAAACCCAGTTATGCTACTTCTAGCTGGATACAGATCAATGGCTTCTTGTTCTCCTCAGGGAAAAATGTAACTCAATAACATGAACTGAACGGCCCTGTGTGGTCTGGCCCTGGCCCACATCACTTTGCACCAATCTCCTTTTCCTTTCATTTTCTTCCAGCCACAGTGACTTTCTTTGACTCTCCCTAGGAACTAAACTCTCCCTGTCTCAGGCCTCGGCTCACAGAATTCTAATGGCCTGGAAAGCTTTCATCACTTTTGGAGTCATCACACATTTTTTGAGATATCAAATCCTGAAAACCATCTATCTCCATTTCAGACAGGCTCCCGTAGCTCACTGGGCTTGTCCCTTGAGGCATCCCTGAGCTGTCTAATGGCTTGTTTTGTGGTAAGTTCTTTGAAGACAAGCCCCTTTGTCTTAATGCTCCTTGTATCTCCTGTGTCTGGCACAGCTCTTAGCATGGACTCATTCATACAATGCTCCATTCCTTTATTTATGAACTAAAAAAATGTCTGCTGCCATCTCTATCTTCATGGAGTGTGTGGTTCAGTGGTGAAGAAAGACTTTATTATAGTTAGGATCCCATATGCAGTGAGAAGATAGAGCAGTGGCCAGCCTGGAGCCTTGGTGGTGTAGCTGGTTGCACACTGGCTGACTAACAACAAGGGTATCCCTTTGAATTCACCAGTGACTACTCAGGAGAAAGATGAAGTTTTCTGTTCCTATAAAGATGGATAACCATGGAAACCCACAGGGTGCAGTTCTACTTTGTCTACTAGGATGACTCTTAGGCAAAGTCTACTCAGTGATGGTAAAAGCGAGGCCTTCTAACCTGCTATAGCTCATGGAAGAAGTTGCCAAGGATTTTGTCTTGCTTTGCTCCACAATCAATGCTCATGGAAGCCGCAGTCGAGATCACAAGATGAGTTGCCTTCGGTCAATCTGCTGCACAAGATGTCTTTAGAGGACGGAAGAGCAAGGATGTTCCTTTGAGGACTAAGGTGTGCCTGCCCCAAGCCATGGGGTTTTCACTGGCTTCCCATGCTGGTGAAAGTTGAACCTTGAAGAAAGAAGACAAAAGAAGAATCCATGCACTTGAACTGCAGTGCTGGTGAAGAATACTGAAAGTAACCTGAACTGCTAAAAGGACAAACAAATTCATTATGAAACAAGGACAGCCAGAATGCTCCTTAGAGGCCAGGATGGCGAGAATTTGAACCTGTTTTCAGTAGAGACCAGTCCCCAGAGGAGGACATGATGCGTGGTAAAGTGGGGGTGCAGTGGAAGGAGGGAGACCCTCAAGACAATGGATTGACACCATGGTTGCTACAATAGATTTAGTCATAAGAACAGTGATTAGGATCGTGAAGACCGGGGCCATGTTTAGTTCTATGTTGTGCTATGAGGTGGAACCAACTTGATGGCACTTAAGAACAAGAGCAGCTACTCAATGGTTCCCACGGAGAAGAGTGGCAAGAAGAGGGGTCATTCTACTGTTAATGAGAGGGTCATCAGAAAGGGCACCATCTGTGTTCACAAATGCATCTGTGGGGTGGATTTCAAGAAGTACGTACCTGAAGCTCTCAAGGAGCTCTGGAAGGGCCTGCCCCACCCCCTGCAAAGGCCATGAGATCTTTAGTGTGCACCTTGGAATTAGGCTGCCTGGATGAAAGGAATAAGGAACATCTTATACCATATTCAAAGGAAACCTGGTGTGATGGCTAAGTGATGGACTGTGAAGCACGAGGTTGTCAGTTCAAACCCAGAAGCTGTTGGAAACCTTGTGTAGGGTTGCTGTGGGAGTTAGGATAAACTTGATAGCAGTAAATTTGGTTTCTTTTCTTGTTTTTGATAGCTTATCCCTAAATGGTTGTTCACAGAGTATCTTGAGGGTAGATATTTATGAAACAAGCCATATATACTTGTTACCTATGAATTTGTTATCACGTTCATGAATCCAGATGAAAAGTAACAGTTGGCCATCAAATAAAATGATGAAAATTTAAAAGAAGAATAAAAAGAAGAGGAAGAAGAGGAGGAGGAGGAGGAAGAAGAAGAAGAAGAAGAAGAAGAAGAAGAAGAAGGAAGAAATCGGAATCTTATCTTGGCGTACAGTTAGAGAAGAACAGAAGGCAGATTTTGTGTCTAGACAGCAGATAGAAAGCCTTTTGCCATCTCAGCTCTCACCTTCATCTCCATCCTCACCCTTCACTTTACTCTGGACCAACAAACACAAGCTAGGTGGGAGGCAGGTTCAAGTACAATGTGTTTAATCAATGAGTGACTACAAGTCTGCCTACTTGGAGTTTCTGAGTTCAGAAAAACAATTCCCCTAAATTCATTTGCCATGAATTCTCTGCCGTGCTTCTACCCCCTCTGACTTTGGCCTACCCCTTTACTTTCAGACTCTCGGTGCTATCCTAGGCTGGTCTGCTCTTGTGGGTATTTGTGTAAAGTAGATAGCCCCGTGCAGGTTAAGTTGGGCCCCTATTATCCAGCCCCTGGACTCCTAATAGGGGTCAGCACAAATAAGTGTGGGTACGACCAGTATGAGCTTGTGCCCATGATGGCTTCTGAGACCTAAACCAGAGAGCCTTGGGGATGGCAAAGTAACTGGATGGAAGGTCTAGAGCAGCAGTTTTCAACCTGTGGATGGCAACTCCTTTGGGGGTCAAATGACCCTTTCACAGGGGTCACTCAATTCCTAGCATAGCAAAATGACAGTTATATAGTGGCTATGAAAACAATCTTATGTATGTTCATCATAACATGAGGAACTGTAGTAAAGTGTTGCAGCATTAGGAAGGTTGAGAACCACTGTTCTAGAGAATGAAAAGTATCCTTTGATTGCCAAGATAAACAAAATCATAGTTTAAAATAAACTGTTTTAGGTTACATTGATATCAAATTGAGAGTACACATAGAAACTCAACCAATTCACAACTCAATAGGACAGAATACAATTTCCCCTTGGGTTTCTAAGACTTTACATCTTTGCTGGAGTAGATAGCCTCATCTTTATCCTGGAGAGCAACTGGTGAGTTTGAACTGCTGATTGTGTGGTTAGCAACTCAATATTGACCCAAGACACTGCCAGAACTCCTTATACAAACAAAGAAAGGCTAAAAATGCCAGGACAGCTCTTGTGAGATGAGGGGCAATTAACCACCACTGTTCCTATTCTCACCTATCTTTCTTACAAAAAAAGAATATATTTTTGTAAGAATATATTTTGGGGGCTTAGCCCCGGTGGCGTAGTGGTTGTGCATGGGATTGCGGCCTTCTGGAATGGAGGTTCAATTCCAGCTCCACAGGAGCAAAGGCTGGGTCTCCTACTGCCACCACCAGAGGGCAATGATGCCTAAATTAAAAAAAGGAAAAAAAAGAGTATATTTTTGATTTTGCAAAAGCATAGATAATACGGCATTGACCAGCCCAACATGTTTCATGTGTATAAAACAGTAATCTAAATTACAACAGTCATGGGTGCAACCATAACTAATATCTATTGCCAAGTCTCCCATCACCATAAACAGAAAACCAATGCTTCCCCTTGCCAGCCATCAGTGGACAGCAGCCATCACTGACATCTTAGACAAACTCCAAGCCAAACCCTTTGCCATTGAGTTGATTCTGATTCAGAGTGACCCTGGAGAGAGGACTTCTGAGGCTGTAAATCTTTATGGGAGTAGATGACTTCATCTTTCTCTCAAAGAATGAATGGTCGGTTTGAACCATCCACCTTACAATTACCTCCCAGTGCCATCAGGGTCTGATCACCTGTAGGCACTCTCAAATGTGTCGAATATTTATTGACAGCCAGCACTGACATGTCCAAGGAAGACTTGAACTGGAGGCCAGAAGCGCTTTTCTGTGGCTCCTCATCTCTAGATCCGTCACCTCTCTCTCAGTGTGTTGTGCTGTGCTGCCTTGCATGTTGCTCTGATGCTGCAAATGCCACAGACATTTCGAACACTAGCAGTATTACTTATCCCCTTCAGCTGGTCTTCTTAAGGTTGACTAGGAAGAAAGATTTGGTGATCCACTTCCCCAAATTGACCAATCAAATTATGAGGGGGTCACAATAGGATATAGTCAGGTACAGTGTTGGAAGATGAGTTAGTCTGGATAGACTAGAGGAACAAATTTCAGAGACACGCATATAGGTATAAGGAAAGGGCTTATATACAAAAGAAATGTGACCCTAAGAAGGCATCCCAATCCAGTCCAGTGCAAAGTCTAAGTCCAATAATAACCCATGTGCCCGAAATCAGTCTATAAAGTCTGCTTCCGACTCAGGAAGTCACAGGTCAGTGGGTGCAGAATTCTGGTGCTGGCAGGGGTCTCCCCATGGCTCCTCGTTTCCAGGGCTCAGGTCCATCAACGGCATGCCACTCCAGCTTCAGAGATCTGTCTTCATCAGGGCTAAGCCGTGTGGTCTCTCCACCGGCTACTCCATCCTCCCAGCCGCCGCCATTCTGTGTTGCCTGCGGTTAATCATCTCTCAAACTAAATTCCAACAACTGGGGAAGATAGTGTCTCATCTTCACGAGGGAAATACCGCGATATTTCCAAGGAGTCTCAGGTGAAAGCCATGCCCACACAGAGCCCTCATTAGCTACTCAATGGCTTTCTCCTGATTAACAGGCCAGACTCCACCCCTATATTTCAATTATAAAATTAACATAAGCAGATGACTGCCACAGAAGACGAGTCTTCTAGGTTGGAAGGCACTCAAAACCACATTGAGCACTGCCCTGAGTGGAAGCCCCCCCAACAAGTGTGAAGATGGTACACGTTCCCTTCCCTTATATCTGGAGTCTGTGGTGAGTGAGTCAAAGCAAATTCCAGGGTAACTAACAACCACACAATCCATTCCTTAGACATCCAACTTTCTTAGGAACAAAGCTTCCTTTCACCTTGGGGGATAAAACAAAGAGCTAAATCCTCTTAACAATCTGTGAGCTGCGAGTAGGGTAGAAGAGGGGGAGTGTACCCAGATCCAGGTCCAGGCTTACCTGAGCAGGTGAAGCACAGAAGACCTTTCGAGAATTCTATGCCTCCTGGCCAGAGCGTCTTGTTGGCCACGAGGGGGAAGCATCACACAGAGATTAGTGCTCTGGCTGAACCTGCTCTTTGTTTGGGCTTTCCCATTGTCATCCAAGCCTGCAAGGTAGGAGGGGGCTTGCGGCAGGCAGCTGCCTTTCAGCTGTGGCTGCGGCTGCCTGGGGTCTTGAACTTAGCCATGCAGCCAATGGACACTCAATGAATATTAACATGGGTGGATAGTCCAGATTGCATTTATTAATGTAATTAAATCACCAATAAAGATAAGCCTAGAGAATGACAAAAGGCTAGCTTGTAAAGATGCATCATATGAGAACTGAGAATCAGAAACCTCTGCTTCCAATTTTGGTCCTGCAAGACTTGCACTTGTCTTGTGCTTTTCAGCAACTCCCCTACCTGCATCTTTAATACGGTCCTGGTAATACCTTTCCATCTATGGTGCAGGCCTGTTGGGAGGGTTAAGCAAGAGAATTTGGACAAAGTGCTTTGGAGTGTACAGTGGGATTGCAAATCCACTACCATTACCTGGAAGGGAACAATGGAGCTTGTTGTTCTTCTAGGGTGATTCTCCCAAGGTGTGTTGACTCAGTTGTGAGACTTAGTTGGGCACAGCTTAGGTTAAATAATAGGCTCAGCAGAGTCCTTTAAGCCTAGAGGAAGAGCCTAAATGACACCGATAGTTTGTATTTGACAATCAACTTACAGGTTGGTGGTTTGTACCCACACACCAGCACCACAGAAGAAAGGCCTGGCAATTAGCTTCAGTAAAGGTGATAGCCAAGAGAATCCTAAGGGGATGGTTCTACTGTGTATAAACTGGGTGGCAATATATGAGGTTGCCACGAGTGTTTCAATGACAATGAGAATGGCAAGGTTCAGGTGACCACTGTCTGGGTGAGCCAGGAGTTTCCCCATCTTAAAGTCTTGCTTTTGAGCTCTCTATATAACCTCCGGTAGAACTGGACTCAGGCTCAACTCAAATCTCTTTGCTCATGCTTTGTAATCCCCTCTCCTCTTTTTCAAGAAGGCACTAGTTTGATGGTGGGAGGTGGTGGTTCTCCTGTGGGTCTGTGGATGCTTGTGGCACACCCTCCGTCCTTCTCTTGAGGGTGGCAGACCTGATCTGCTTTGGAGATGACTTGGGCTTTTGCTCTAGGACGAACTGACAGCAAGGTCTCCACCTGCTTTATCCCCTCAACCTTGTTCTCAGGCCAGGTCGCCAGTCCTCCATGCCCCTCTAGGACCTTTGGTTAGGGTCTTGGAACTTCTGAGTCACCTGCTCACCATGGGAAGACCTTGGGGAACCAGAAACACAGCTGTCGCCTCCACCTCTGTCATCATAGTGGTCATGCATAGGGTTGCTAACCAGAAGGTTAGCTGTTCAAAACCACTAGCTGCTCCAAGGGAGAAAGACAGAGCAGTCTGCTCTTGCAAAGAATTATAGTCTTCGAAGCTCAGAGGCAACCATACCCTGTTCTATGAGTTGCTATGCATTGGGATTGGCTCGAGGACAGTGTGCCCCAGCATGACTGCCTCACATGGGAGAGCACCCCCAGAAAAGCACCTGACGTTTGCCTGAGCACTGAGGGGTGGTGGCTGAGTCCAAGCTATAGAGTCAAAGCATGCTTGAACTGGACAGCCTAGAGTCACCGATTAGTTTTCAGATGTCTAAATGGTATTACATTTGATTTCTTTTTTTTATTTCCCCAACATAATTAGCAGATACCAACCAGAAGCCCATTCCCTGAGAGAGGATTCCACTTTTAATAGTTGCAATACAAAGAGAAAGAAGTAAAGCTGGAGGTGTTGACAGCCAAAATAGACTCTTAATGCCCACTTCAGCAACAGAAGTTGGGAAAGCCACACTGAATTTCCAGGAAAAAAAGATGCACAGTTTTCCAAATTCCAAATGCCTTTCTTTAAATATTAAATACCAGAGCTTACAGGACTGAACATAAATATTTTACTACAAGCCACGGAGTTATAGGAACATAAAATGTGACAAATTCCATTTTCTCCACAAAGCAAGGCAACAGTCTTGAAAACCCACAGGGGCAGTTCTACCCTGTCCTATAGAGGTGATCTAAATCAGAACAGCCTCCATGGCAGTTAGAGTGGGAACAAAGAGGAGGAGGTTGGCAGGAAAGGAGAAATGGGAGGAAGTGAATAACCTTGGGAGAAGGTCAAGTAATCAACTATCAAAAATCCCGAAGAAGATGGCATCTAGTTAAGACTCACCCTCCTGGAACTACCGTCTGCCAGACCAGAAAATTGGGAGGGAAAGAGGGACCACAATTTCAACCAGGTATTCTGGGATGTAAATGCAGCAAACCAGTATGGAGTGGGGAGCCAGTGGAGGGGTCTGAGGGTCCAGCCCCAATTCCAACTACATGGACGGTCACCCCTCCTCCCAGAAGAATTTACTTCAGAGGACAGGACTGAAGCTGCAGCTCAGGGGAGAGGGACATGTCTGATCAGAGCACACAGGAGCAAATGAAAGGGAAGGAAGTGAGCGTCAGGTGCATCCTGGCCCACCAAGCCTTGAGGATGATATCCCTGCTCAGAGAAGTCAATCACCAGAAAAGACCATATGGCTGGCCCCACTATGAGACATGAGGTCCCTCACTGACCCATGGTCCTATAGGGAACAACACTGGAGATACAGTGTCATAATTGGCCTGGTTGGACCCCACCACACTGAGAAAAAACATTAAGGGCATGAAGCAGAAGAGTGAGTAGAACAGAACCGGGAGGTCCCAAGGGAGCGCCAAGAATAGATGTTGGGGCCAGGGTGGGGCACCCCATTGCACTCAACTGGAGGACCTTCCTAGAGGTCAACAAACAAACCTAGAACTATTTATAGTTTTTTCTTATTATTTTTATTTATTCATTTATTATTATTTTCTTTTTTCTATTTTGATTTGTTTGCTTGTTTTTTTTTTTTGGGGGGGGCATCACTCACTGCTCTCTGGTGGTGAGAGTAGGAGGCCCAGCCCTTTGCTCCTGTGGAGCCACTGCTGGAATTGAACCTCCATCCCAGTGGGCCGCAGTCCTCTGCACAAGCACTACACCACTGGGGCTCAGCCCTATTATTTTCTTTTTTTGTCATTTTTTGATTTTTTTTGTCTTCTCTTGTTGCTTTATTTTGCTATGTCTTGGTTTTTGTATGTGCATATCATTATCTCTACAGGTCTATCTAGATAAAATAGGCTGGATGAATAGTCTGGAGGAGAAAACAACGAGACTGATGGTTTTGGAGAGACATGCTAGAGGAGGAAGTGGGGGAGAGAAGGGGGTGTTGACCAAGGGACAAGGGAACAAGTGATTCAAAATCAGTGGCAAGGTGGGTGTGAGAAGCCTAGTAGGGATTGATCAGGGACAATGTAACTGAAAGAAATTACTGAAACCCTAAAGAAGATTGAGCATGATAGTGGGACAAGAAGAAAGTAAAAAGAAATAAAGGAAAGAACTAGGAGGCAAAGGGCATTTATAGAGGTCTAAATAAAGGCATAAACATATGTAAATATATTTATATATGATGATGGGGAAGTAGGTCTACATGCAGATATTTATAGGCTTAGGATTAAGGCAGCAGATGGACATTGGGCCTCCACTCAAGTACTTCTTCAATACAAGAACACCTTGTTCCATCAAATTGGCATTCCATGATGTACACCTCCCTAAGACGATTGCTGAAAACGAATGTGTGCATAAGCAAATGTGGTAAATAAAGCTGATAGTGCCCGGCTATCAAAAATATAGTCTGGGGTCTTAAAGGCTTGACGGTAAACAAGTGGCCATCTAGCTCAGAAGCAAGAAAGCTCACATGGAAGAAGCGTACCAGCCTGTGTGACCACGAGGTGTTGAAGGGATCAGGTATCAGGCAACAAAGAACAAAAAATTAATATCATTATAAATGAGGGGGAGTGCAGATTAGGGATCCAAAGCCCATCTGTAGGTAACTGGACTTCCCCTTACAGAAGGAAGGACATGAGCAATATAGCAATGGTGAAACATACAATTTTCTTCTAGTTCTTAAATGCTTCCTCTCCTCCACCCCATCCCACTCTCATGATCTCAATTCTACCATACAAATCCAGCTAGACCGGAGGATGTACACTGGTACAGATAGGAACTGGAAATATGGGGAATCCAGGACAGATGATGCCTTCAGGAAAGGAAAGTGGGTCTCTTTGCTACATGCCTAGCAGTAGAAACCTAGACAGGACAGGACATCCAAATAGAAGTCTAAGACGAAGAGTTGGGTGGTAGTACCTGTGGGCCTTCTCAGTAGGTTTCTGGTGATGTCAGAGGGTAGAGGAAAGGTGGGGTAGAAAGGAGAAATGGCTTATAAGGTTCTACATATAACCTCCTCCCTGGGGGACAGACAACAGGAAAGTGGGTTAAGGGAGATGTTGGACAGTGTGAGATATGATAAGATAATAATAATTTATAAATTATCACGGGTTCATGAGGGAGGGATGAGAGGGAAGGGAGGAGTAAAGTGAGGAGCTGGTAATAAAGGCTTAAGTAGAAAGCAAATGTTTTGAGAATGATGAGGGCAGCAAATGTACAAATGTGCTTGACATACAATGGATGGATGTATGGATTGCGCTAAGACTTGTACGAGTCCCCAATAAAATGATTTTTTGAAAAGTAATCAACTATTGATGTCTAGGCTTGTGGGGAGGGTCTGAAGTCTATGGGATGGGACCTCATCAAACCTCCGAAGGCTAAACAATGTAAGGATCAAGTTAAATCTCTAAATTCAGTGAGATCTTCCAGATCTGAAATCTATGATTCTGGATCTTTCTGTGCAGATGAAGTAGATTTTTAAAAATCCAGATTATTAACTTTTCCTTTTCCACATCACTGCCCTGGCGGGAGTAGGAAGCCCAGCCCTGTTCCTGGAGAGCTGCAGTTGGATTTGCACCGGCACACAGCCCCTGGGGCTCAGCTCCAGATTATTAACTTTTATTAGCTTTCCTGAGTTTCTTGATGATGGAATCTTTGCTAAATGAGGATGATAAGAACAAAGGGAGGTATGAAGGAGGGATCAGAATTTTTTTTCTTTTACTCAAAACTCCCATTTCCATTTTTTAATGAATGACTGTGGGCTGTCACAAATGGTCTGCATTGGACCACAAGTCTAAAGATTAGTGATTCAAACTTGCCCACCGGCACTTTGCAAGAAAGATTTAATAACCTGTTTCTGTAAACATTATAGCCAAGCAACCCCTTTGGGTCAATTGTACTCTATAATGTACAGGGTTATCATGAGTCAGAATCAACTTGATGTCAACAGAGTTTTCTGTTTCACTTTTTTGATGGCTTTTAAGTCTGGAAAAATAGCCTCTAGAGATAACTAGCGAGAACTTGTTTACATGAATAATAACAATGTCCTTTGGTCTTCTTTGTGTGCAAAGAATAGTTACAGGAATCAAACCAGTAACTAGTGGAAGAAACCTACTGAGAAGGCCCACAGGTACTACCACCCAACTCTTCATCTTAGGCTTCCATTTGGATGTCCTGTCCTGTCCTGTCTAGGTTTCTACTGCTAGGCATGTAGCAAAGAGACCCACTTTCCTTTCCTGAAAAATACAGGAGCACAAAGAGAGACTAGTATACCTGGGAGTAGAGTCAATCAAGTTATGTAAGTGTTGAATGACACGTCTGATGAGCAAAAGAGAGAGGCCAGGGCTACTCAGGATAAAACCTGAGTGAGAGCCAGGCTCTGATGCCCTCTTAAAAGGCATCATCAGTAAGCCTGATTCTCACATACTTCATTCCCACAAGGCCAATTCCAAGCAATTGACCAATCAGGAGGCTCATCTATTAATTTGCAGTGTCTTCCAACTAGCTGTGGAGCAGAGGTTGGCTGGTTTGCATGTCATCTCCCTGTATGCACATGAGGAGTCAGATTGCAATGAGGCACTGCAGATTGCTCTGTTAGGGGGCACCGCAAGCACGGAGGGCAAGATCACTTGAAGGAATTGACACAGAAGTCATAAGAGCTGGCACCTTTTCTGGGTGTCTCATCAGCAGACTTCTGGTCAGACACCCTGCTCCTCAATGCTGCTAGAGAAACACGGACCACCTCTTGCTGTTCTTACCACCACGTTCTTCGAATTCCAAGTGGATTGACTCCTTTCTTCTACATATTTAGAAAGCTTATGACTGCTATCTAAACTTTTCTTTTTAATTTTGTTTACCATTTTGTTACCCTTAAAAATGTGAAGCGCTAAGGTTTATGGGTTTATTTATGTATCAGTTAAATACCTGTATGACCATTATTTATGTGTTAAAATGAAGATTTACATTTTTATCTTTTTATAGAACAAAATGTAGATTGAAGTGTTAATGATTTTTCACACATCCAAATGATTTTTTCCTGGTCATTTGAAGAATACAATAGATTATAAATGACATATATGGATATGGGTATATATGTATTTATGCAAACACATATATGAGGGTAACGCCCAACCAGATTTTTTTTCAAAGCTATGTATTTAATTTTTTTTTTAACAAAACAAGCTTATCACCTTCAAAGTACTCTTCATTACACTTATTACATTGTCAAATCTGTGATTCTATTCTTGGACACCTTTCCCAAACTCATCTGTTTGGATGACAGACAGCACCTTCCTTATTTTTTCCTTCAGTTTTTTTTAATGTTGTCAAATTGCTGCCCTTTCATGTCCCCTTTTGTGGGGAAAAAGAGAAGTCACATGATAAAGTGTCCAGATTTTAAGCGGGACACCATTGACTGGGGGAGCAGATGGGGGGTGGTGGTTCTTTTTTTAAATTAAAAATCATTTTATTGGAGGCTCGTACATCATTTTTCACAATACATAAATAAACATACTGTGCCTTCACATGTCCACTGCTGTCATCATTCTCCAAACATCCGCCTTTCCACTTGAGCCCTTGATATCGGCTTTTCCATCCTTTTCCCTCTTGTCCTCCCCTGTTCTCCCCTCCCCACCAACCCTCAATACTTTATAAATTATTACTGTTCTGTCATATCCTACACTGCCTGACCTCTCCCCCCAACCCACCTCTTTGATGTCCACCCTTCAAATAGGAGCTTATGTGTATATCCTGGCAGTTGGTTCCGTCTCTCTACCCCACCTTCTCTCCACGCATCCAGCAGCTCCAATTTCACCATTGGCCTGAAGGGGCCCATCTATCTTGGCTTCCCCATATCTCCAGCTCCCCTCTCCACCAGTGTACCTTCTCCAGTCCATCTGGATTTGTAAGGTAGAGTTGGGACCATGATGGTTGGGGAGAGGAAGGCTTCAGGAACTAGAGGAAACTTGTATGCATCATCACTGCCCAGCTGCCCCTTGACTGGTCTGTCTCCTCCCTGTGACTCGGGAGCAGGGGGGTTCTTAATTAAAAATTTGTTCTATATGGAGCAACAAAATTTTTCATAGAATACAAAAATAGTATTGTAATGTATTTATTTTAATTTTAAAAAGCTGCAGGATGTTGTTAAATTTTTAAAAAGTGGGACGTCCAGTCACTGTGCATGGTCAGATGTATGGGCATGCTTTTTAACAAAAAACAAAACCAAAAACTGATGCACTGAGATGGCTGTGTGAATAGATGCGTTGTCTTGGAGGCAAAACCTATCCCCTGTTTGTCACAAATCAGGCTTTTTTCCCTCCCCACACTGTTTCATAATCTTCTCAGAACCTCTAAGTAGAAAGTTCGGTTAACAGTCTGAACTGGGGAGTGAACTCCAAATGTACTGTCACCCTCACATAAAAAGCAAACAAACAAACCCCAAATGAGCATAATCTTGATCTTTGATTTCACTTGGCAAACTTTTTTTGCTTGAGGTGATTTGCTTTCAGAGTCAAACAAATAGCATCACGTCTCATCACCAGTAATGGCCTTGGGAGAAAAAAAACCCCAAAAACGTCTGGGTCGCTTTGGAGTTATTCTTTCAAAACTTAGTATGTTTCCACCCATACTCCTTTCCCCCCATCAGTCTGAAACCAAGGCACAAATTTCACCGCAAAACTTCTCATCCCCAAATCTCCTGTTAAAGTCACCTGTTAAAGCTCCAAGATTGTCCAGATAACTTCCCTATTTCTTCAATAGTCTGTCATTGTAGGTCTCCAAGCACAAGTGTATGAATCTTGTAGATATTTTTGTCCATTTTGGAAGTTGACAGATGTCCAGAATGAGGTTTGTCATCAATTGACATATCACCTGTTTTGAAAAGAGAAGTTTTCTCATTTCTCATCATACACTTGAGTTTCCATAACACCTGTCCTTGTAAGCTATGTTCAAACCCAACAGTTTCTGTGGCATTTTTCCTAAGCAGGAAACAAAATTTCACAGCTACCCACTGTTCTATTAACCTGGTCATCTAAAAAACCAAGGTTTAAGCAAAACTACTTTGACGAAAAAATTCACTGTGACCAGAGAGAACCTTTCCAGCTGATGACACTGAGTACACTAACTCAGAGAGAATTTCTTCTTCTTCTTCTTCTTTTTGTTTTTTGTTTTTTTTGGGCATCACTGCCCTTAGGTTGTGGGAATAGGAGGCCCAGCCTTTGCTCCGTGAAACTGGAATCGAACCTTCATCCCAGTGGGCTGCACACAACCACTACGCCACTGGGGCTCAGCCCTCAGAGAGAATTTCTTGATGCTGGCTTAGCATGAAAAATTCTTCCTACAAAAATCTGTCTAACAGAGCTTTTTCCATTTTATTTTGGGTATCCCCTCATATACAACCATGTACATACACATGAATATGTATTTATACATAGTGAGAAGAAAGAGAGAGAGAGAGAGAGAGAGAGAGAGAGAGAGAGAGAATACATCAAACAACTCCATTTCATGGTGATTGTGTTAGCCTGAGTAGACTAGAGAAACAAATCCATAGACATGCATATGGATATAAGGGAAAGGTTTATATACAAGAGGAATGGAACACTGACAAAGTATCCCAACCCAGTCCAGTCCAAAGTCATAAGTCCAATATTAGCCCATATGTCTGATACCAGTCTATAAAGTCTCCTTACAAAGCATGTACCAGGTCAATCACAGGTGAGTGGGTGCAGAGTCTTGTGTGTCAGTTGGCAGTAGAAGTATCTCAGCACTGGCAGGGGTCTCCCCATAGCCTCCCAATCATCTTAGCACTGGCAAGAGTCTCTACGTGGGTTCTCCAGCCTCAGAAATTTGGTTCCATCAGGGCAAGCCCATGTGGCCTCTCCTCCGGCTCCTCCATTCTCCAGGAACCAGGATCGATCAGCATGCTGTCATCTGATCTTGTCAGTAGTTTGTCGTCTCGGAGACTAAGTCAAGTCTCCCTTCTCCAATTGAGAAATACCATGAGATTTTCAGAAATCTTAGGAGAAAGCCATGTCTACACAGAGGCTTCATTGGCTACTCATTGTCTATCTCCAGATTGACAAGCCAGATTCCACCCCTAGTCTCCCAATCATGAAATTGACACGAGTACATGACTGCCACTGTGATCTTATGTGCAGCAATGACATTTTGTCCAGTCGTCACAGTGCTGTTGATAAAGCCTTGGATAGCTTACTTCAAGGTGAGCAGTTCAAACCCACCAGCTGTTCCTAGAAATAGTTACCATTTGACTTGATTTGATTAGATCACATTGAGGCTTTATATTTCTTCAAGAACATTTCAAAGGAACACAATAGATGTCTCTTGAGGATACCCAAACTAGAGTTTTGATGTGGAGTGAATTGAAGAGTACATAGGTCTTTAGGGAAGTGTGGGAGAGGTGGCAGTGCTGGATTCAGAATTGAATAGGCATAGATGGAGGATGAAGCTCAGGTCGTGTGTTGGTTATGAGTTGGGCTGGGATCTGCATGATTGGTTATTTCAAATCTCCACCAGACTGGACTTCCTACTCCTGTGAACAGCTCCAGTTTCAGAAATCCACAGGCAGTGAGTTTGGTTATTTGGGATGGAGGATATGCTGAATATCAAATAGCTTCACATACTGATATTTTTATTTTAAAAGGGTTCTATAATTTTTTGGGGGAAGCATCACTGCCCTCAGGTGGTGGGAGTAGGAGGCCCACCCTTTGCTCTGTGGAGCTGGAATCGAAGCTCCATCCCAGTGGGCCGCAGTCTCGCGCACAACCACTACACCACCGGGGCTCAGCCCAGGGTTCTATAATTTTATAGCATACTTCTTGACTTATCCTCAGGTATAATCTCTATATCTATGTATTCCTCCTACATTAAGTCCATCAGATTTTATTCATCTGATCTTTTGGTTAGATTTACCCATATTAGTACAGGCCTTACAAGCTCTCTTAAGATAGACTATTTAGGTGAGAGCAGATGGACTGCCTCATCTGTTTTATATCAACTCCATTAGTGTCACTTTTAGCTAGGATGACATTTTCTGTTAATTCCCCAAGATTCCAGGAGTCAGCCTCCTGTGGTCTTGTAAGCACGGACTAAACCTTGCAGGAAGCTCATGCTCTGCGCTTAGACTTATTTGAGAAATGGTGAGAGATGAGTGCCTAGGTGTTCTCTCCTTGAACAACGTGGGCTAATGTCACTGAGAGAGTAGAACTGGAGGTGATAAAAGAGCTTGGTAACTTATAAAACTCAATCAAGTACCAAGGCATAGGTAGTTAGCCGCCTTGAAAGTAGGCACTTTGCTCAGTGATGTATTAATTAAATTGTTCAGAGTCTCAGAGGAACAAACGTGAAGCTTGTATCTCCTGAGCAAAGAAAATGCTAACTTCAGGAAATTCTTTGCTTATACCCAAGACATATCAGTAAATTAGCATTCAGGTGACCACAGAGAACAATTCTGGCTAAAAATAGTGAGCTGGGTCCCAGATGAGAAGGAACTTGCTTCCCGAGACACCAGAGTTGCTAAAAAGATACGTGGATTATGTTAGTCGTTCTCAGTTTGGGTTGTCAATTGGAATGACCTGTTGTTGTCCGGGCCATCAGATCTCTTCCAACCCGTGAAGACCCAATGCACAGTGGAATAAAACACTGTCCGGTCCAGTGCTAACAATTGTGTCTCTGTTCGAATGACCCATGGAGCTTTAAAAATGCTCATGCCTGAATCTCACTCCCAGACATCCTGATTTGATTGGCATGAGGCTGAGCCACGGGGTTTTTTAGATACTCCTGAGATTTGGGAGCTGGACCAGGGAATGAAAAGATGTATCAAACTCAGAAAGTTCTAGATGGAACCATAGAGAGAAAGAAGAGCAAAGTTGAACAGTCTAAGTAATAACAGCAGGCTCACATGCAGAGCCTTTTGTGGACTCGTCTGCTTGGCTGGCGTGCTAGTTTCAGATGCTGTGGAATTGGGCTCCCTGACTCCAGACAACCCCAGAGCAACAGGACAAAGCACTAGCGGGTCCTCCTCCACTCCCACGGCTTGAGTTGTTATTGCTTTATTGCTGTTGTTGTAAGGTCCCCTTAAATTGTTTACGACCCATAATGACCTGATTCACAACATAATGAAACACCTGCATTGCCGTTCAAGTTGCTGTTGGCAACTTGATTATGTTCTTAAAAGGACGCCATGCTCAAGGTAGACATTTTTTTTATGAGTGAAGCAAAACTTATCTAAAGAAGACTTCCAGGATATTTTCAGTTTAAGGTTTAAAAGATTCCTTTATGCAGAGAATTTTCATTGGTTAGTTTGCAGAAGTTGATGGCAGGCTAGTCTTTTTATTTTCAGGGATTTTATTGGGGGCTCTTACAGCTCCTAAAACGTTCAATACATCATTTGTATCGAGCACACCTGTACACAGGCTACCATATTCACTTCCAAATACTTTCTACTCGAGCTCTTGGTATAAGCTTCTCTTTCCCCCTCCTTTTTTAAAATAAATTATTTTATTTAGGGCTCATACAACTCCAATCATGATCCATATATATCAATTGTATGCAGGCCACATTTGCACACTTGTTGTCATCGTCACTCTCAAAACATTCTCCCTCCACTTAGGCCCCAGCTCCCCATATTTCCATTCCCTCCCTACCCCTCTCCCATGAACCCTTAATAATTTACAAATTGTTATTACTTTTTCATATCGCACACTGTCCAATGTGTCCCTTCACTCACTTTCCTGTTGTCCACACCCCAGGGAGGAGGTTCTATGTAGATTCCTGAAATTGGCTTCCCCTTTCTATTCCGCCATCCCTCCACCCTCCCATTATCACCACTCGCACCACTAGTCCTGAGATATCATCTATCCTAAACTCCCCATGTTTCCAACTCCAGTTTTCATCTTCTGGTCTAGCTGGATTTGTCTGGTAGAATTGGGATCATGATAGTGGGTGGGAGGAAGCATTTGAGAACCAAAGGAAAGTTGCATATTTCACTGTTACTACACTGTACCTTGACTGGCTCATGTCCTCCCTGCAACCCCTCTGTTAGAGGATGTTGCTTCACCTATTGATGGGCTTTGAGTATAATGATATAATTTTTAGTTCTTTGATGCTTGATACTGGATCCCTTGGAAACCTCGTGGTCACACAGGCTGGTGTGCTTCTCCCATGTGGGCTTTGTTGCTTCTGAGCTGGATGGCCGCTTGTTTACTCAAGCCTTTAAACCTCAGATGCTATATCTTTTGATAGCCAGGCCCCATCAGCTTTCTTCACCACCTTTCCTTATGCACACATTTGTCTTCAGTGATTGTGTCAGGAAGGTGAGCATCATGGAATGCCAATTTAATAGACCAAAATGTTCTTGCACTGAGGAAGTACTTGAGTGGAGGTCCAATGCCATATACTGTCCTACTACTGACCCTATAAGTATATATGCTTGTTGATCTATTTCCCCATCATAATGTATAAATATATGCACCTATGTACATGCCTGTATTTAAACCTCTATAAATATCCTTTACCCTCCAGTTCTTTCCTCTATTTACTTTTACTTTTCTCTTGTCCCATTATCATGCTCAGCCTCCATTTGGGTTTCAGTATTTTCTCTCTCTTACATTACTCTTGATCAATCCCTATCACATTTCTCACACCCACCTTGTCACTGATTTTGAATCACTTGTTGTTCCCTTATCCCTGGGCCTATCAACAACACCTCCTTTCCCCCTCCTCCCCTTATCTCATATTCCCCCCAAAATCATCAGTCCCATCGTTTTTGCCTCCAAACTTTTCATCCAGCCTAACTTATCTAGATAGACCTGCAGAAGTAACAATATGCACACACACAAAAAGGCATCCTAAAATGAAGCAACCAAAGAAGATAAAACAATGATAACAAAAAACCCCTAATGTCCAGTATATATGTAAAAAATAAAATAATAACAATATAAAAACCTGTAAATAGTTCAAGGTCTGTTCATTGACCTCCAGGAGTGTCCCCTGGTTGAGTCGGATGGGGTGCCACACTCTGGCCCCAAAGTATATCCTTGGCACTCCATTTGGAATTCCATACTCTGTTGCACACCCTTAGTGTTTTGCCATGGTGAGGTTGGCTTAGACAGGGTGTAATCCTGACCCTGTTTCTCCATTGGTGACCTCGAAAGGCCTTGGGTCAGTGAGGGTAGCCATATTTCGCAGTGGGGCCGGCCATATGATCCTGTCTGTGCTGGCTGTTCTGAGTGAGAATATCGTCTTGAAGGCTCGGTGGGCCAGGATGCACTCCATTCTCTCTTCATCCTCCTTCATGTGTTCTGTCTGGTCAGGCATCTCTCACTCCCCAAGCTGCAGCTTCAGTGCTGACTTCCAAGGCAAACTCCCCTGGTGGAGGGGTGGCTGCCCCTATAGTTGGGATTGGAGTTGTATGCTCAGACCCCTACACTGGTTCCCTGCTCCATGCCATCAAGCTGCATTCACATCCTGGAACACTGGGTTTAAGTTTGGTCCCTTTTTCCCTGTGGAGATATAAATAATATGCTCCCCTTGGGTGAGTTTGTACCCCATTCCCTCTCTACACAACACCATCTGCCCAACTCCCCACCCCTGTCCCCTCACTCCAGTTGGCTACCATATGTAGCCCTGGATTTGGTTTAGTCTCTGCCATACTACCTGGACTTCTCCCTAGGCATTTCTGTATGCAGTAGGTTTTTTCCTGATACACCTTTTGCATTTCTTTTAAAAAAAATTTAAGCTTACCTCAGCTTACCTGGCCTTTTGCACTTGACTAACTTCACTTAGCATAATTTCCTCCAGCTCTCCCATGTGGTGATGTGCTTCCTGCGTTCATCACTGCTTTTTAGCGATGAATAGTACGCTATTGTATGTATATACCACAGCTTTTTAATCCTTTCTTCAGTTGATGGAAATTTGGGCTGTTTCCAACTCCTTGCAATTGTGAACTGTGCTGGGATGAACACTGGAGCACAGATGTCTGGTTGTGGTTTGTTGTTTGCCTCTTCTGGGTATATGCCCAGTAGGGGGATCGCAGGGTCATATGGTAGCTCAATTTCCATCTGTTTTAAAAATCGCCAAATCGATTTCCATTGTGGTTATACATACACCTACAGGTCCACCAGCAGAAGATAAGAGTTCTTATCTCTCCACAGCCTCTCCAACACTTACTGCTTTCTGATTTTTTGAATTGGGCTCTCCTTGAGGGTGTTAGGTGGTATATCATTGTTGTTTTGATTTGCATTTCTCTTATAGCTAATGATTGGGAACATTTTCACATATGTTCATTGGCCATTCAGATTTCTGCCTCTTTGAAACTTCTGTTCAGGTCCTTTGCCCACCTCCTCAATGGGCAGTTAGTTTTGCTCTTTTTGGAAGCTATCAGGGTCTCTTATTACTCTCTTGGTGAATTCTTTTGATGTACATAGGTGTTTTATCTTCAGTATATCCCACTTGTCTATTTGTGCCTCCTCTGTGTTTGTGTCCTTCCCTATTTCTGATAGCCTATGTAAACCCTGTGCCAGTGTTCTCAGGTTGGTCCCAATTCCCTCATTGATGGCCCTAATAGTTTGGGAATTTAATTCAAGGTCTGTGATCCAACTTGAGTTTATTCTAGTGCATGGAGTGAAATACAGGTCTTGCTTCATTTTTTACAGGTAGATATCCATTTTTTCCATCACCACTTGTTGAAAAGGGCATCTGCTTCCCATTTGATATTTTTTGGACCCTTTTCAAAGATCAGTTGTCTGTATGCTGATGTTTTTTTTTCTGGGTTTTCAATTCTTTTTCATTGGTCTGTCTATCATTATGCCAATACCATGTTGTTTTGACCACTGTGGCTGTATAGTATGTGTTAAAGCCAGGTAAAGCAAGTCCTCCCATGATGTCCTTCTTCTTGAGGACAATAAAAGCTATATATGAAACTCTGCTACTTCTGGGACTCTTCCCTCTCCATATGAAGTTGGTAATAATTTTTCCATTTCTTTGAAGAAAAATGAGGGTAATTATATCAGAATTGCATTAAAACTATATAGTGCCTTGGGTAGAACTGTCATCTTTACTATATTGAGTCTTCAGATCCACTAGCATGGGATATTCTTCCATTTGTTGAAGTCACTCTGGGTTTCTTGTAGTAGTGTTTTGTAATTTTCATCATCTACATCTTTTATTCTTTTAGTCAGGTATCTACCTAGATATTTCAATTTGTGCATGGCTATTGTGATGGGTACCTCTTTTTTTTAATCTTCTCTTCTGTAGCCTTATTCGATGTGTATAACAGTCAGATAGACTTCTGATTGTTGATCTTGTATCTTGCCACTCTGCCATACTCCTCTATTGCTTACAACATTCCCCTTCTGGAGCTTTTGAAGTTTTCCATAAATAAAATCATATCATCTGCAAATAACGATAATTCACCTCTTCCTTCCCCAGGTGAATACCGTCTATGTCTTTTCTTTGCCTTATGCTGTTAGCTAAAACCTCTAGTATGATATTGACTAAGAGTGGGGACAAGGGACATCCTTGTCTGGTCCCCTTTTTCAGTGGGATTGTGCTCATCTTTTCTCCATTGACTAGCACATTGGCAGTTGGTTCTTCATATATAGCTTTTATTGTTTTGAGGAAGTATTCCTTCAATTCCTATCATCTTGATTGTCTTAAACAGGAATTGGTGTTGGATGTTGTCAAATGCTTTTTCCGCATCTATTGATATTATCATGAGGTTCTTAGAGTTTTTCATGTCAATGTGGCAAATGATACTAACAATCTTTTGTATGTTGAACTACACCTGCATCCCTCATATGAACCCCACTTGGTCATGGTGAATTATTTGTTTTATATATTTTTGTATTCTATTGGCCAGTATTCTATTAAGGATTTTCGCATCAATGTTCATTAGGGAAATTGTAGTTCTCAATTCTTGTGAAATCTTTGCCCGGTTTTGCTATCAGTGTTATACTGGCTTCATCGAAGGAGTTTGTGAGTTTGTGACAGGCTGCTCTTCATAGTCTGTCTTAGTCTGAAAGCTCTCCTGAAACCTACTCAGCACCATGGCAACACACAAGCCTCCACTGACAACGAAGTGCATTGCTTGTCCCTGAATCTGGGTCTCTCTTATGGAAGGTGAGAATTCCCTCACCGAACCCCTAAGGCCTCATCTTGACTGGAAGAGACAGTATGAAGACGGTTTGGAAGGAGAAGGAAGAAGCGAAAGTCTAGGGTTTCCATGTCACACCAGGAAGGCGATGATGGGAACCAGGTCATGGAGTTTTCTGTTGGGCTTGATCTTGGGCTCGGTTACCATAGGAGCGATTCTCAGTCACTTCCTTGCAAGCAGAGAGGCTCCTCAGTACAGGATATCTCTCCTGGGATCTGCTTTTTTCTAACTCGCCTCTTGGCTTCTCTCTGTAGGGTACAGCTAGTCTAACATCTTGTTTCCCTTTGCTAGGGATGGAATTGTGACCCCCAAAATATGTGTTGTGATTCCTAACCTCTAGGCCCAGAAGGCGCACTGGTGGTGCAGAGGTTGTGTGTTGGACTGTGAATTGCAAGGTCTGCAGTTCAAAACCACTAACCCTCTGAGGGAGAAAGATGGAACTTTCCACTCCCATAAAGAGTTACAGTCTCCGAAAGGGGCAGTTCTACCTTGTCCTGGAGAGTCACTATGAGTTGATATCAACTCAATGGCCATGACCTGTTGTCTTAATCCCATTTTGGAATGAATTGTATTTGTCATGTTCATCAGGCAGGATTAGTATGGGGTGAGTCTTCATTCGACTTCTCTTGAGGTATAAAAGAGATTAAACAAGCAAGCCGAGATGGAGTAAGACTGATGCCAAGGCACATGGTGATCCCCAAGCAACTAGGAAGCAGGCCTGAGAGAAAAACGCTTTCCCCCAGAACCCACAGAAAGGGAAGGCTTCTGGCAAGCTGGGTTTTGACTTCTAGCCTCCTAAACCGTGAGAAGACAAAAGTTCCTTTTGGTCCCAGTCCCCCATGTGTGGAATTTCTGTGACAGCACCACCAGACAATGAAGACAATCTTCGTTCCATCCTGTCATTTTTCAGATGGGGGAGGAAGGCAAGGAGATGGCTTCTTTGGGTGTAGAAATTCCTGGAAGATTTGGACTGTGGGCAGGGGAGAGAGAGAGAGAGAGAGAGAGAGAGAGAGAGAGAGAGAGAGAGAGAGAGAGAGTCTTCTGGTAACAGCGTTTTCCCATGTGTGGTCCTCAGTCATGGGTTCCACATGAAGTTCTTCTCTGTGTCTGCAAGGAGGCTCAGTAAGGCGGAGTGCTCCAGCACCTCATTGAGACGCATGCCTCCCACTGGTCTGGTGAATGCACGTGTTTGTTGTTAACTCTCAAGCCCCCAACTCATTGAACCAAGGTAGTGATTTTCTTCCCTCCTTTTTTTCTGTTCAACACATTAACATCTTGCCTCTTTCTCATGACACATTTTGGGGAAACTCCACCCAGAATCTACTAACAGCCACTATCAGTGGCTTCATTCATAGTCAACAAAGAAGGCAGCTGCCTCCTGCACACACAAGCGGGGGGCGGGGGGAGAACCCCAGTTGATCCCTGGCCTCTCACTATAATCTCACCCTTTTCCATCGCCTCTGAAGCCCCCTTCTTGTTGCCATGGCAATGCCCCTGGAAATTAAGGACCAGCCTCTTATTTCTTTCCTCCATCCCTCCTCTCAACCTCCTTTGTGTCTAGAGGAGAGTTAAGCAGGCAGTAGGTGATGCTTTGAAACATCAATTGATTGGGAGTTGGGAGCTTTGTTGTGGACAGTCTGCAGGTGGGCCGGGAGGAGATGCAGGCCTTCCACAGCTTGCTCCCATCCCTCTGGGTGCAGGGGCCGGAGAGAGGGTGGGAGAGTGTAGGGCTGGGGATTCACAGCCCGGCACTGCTTATTATGAATTTTTATGCAAACATCTCAAATCTTCCACAAATGAGGGCGAGCAGAGGGCATGCCAAAAAAAGAAGACATTCTGATGTCTTGGTATGTTCAGTTCAGATGTGAAAATTTTTTTCTTTCAATAGAATTTCTGGTCATGTTGCTAGGATGTTGTTTGTGCAATAAATAATTTTCTTTTAAGTTTGGGAAGAAGAGTGTGTCCTACTTTCTCCTCTGCCTCCCGTTTGGCTGACCCATCTTTTCAAAGCTCCAAACGAGGACCCATAGCCTGAGTCATGGTCTGAGAGAATGATTTCAAATGGGAACTTCTGATAGGACCGAGTAATTGAAGTGGAGAAGGGGGTCTGAGACAGTGCCCAGATGCCTCCTGGGTAGCATCATTGCTGAATTCTACAGAGACACAGGGCCCAATGCTGAAACATGAGTACCCATATATGTTTAAATTGGTACCCATGTATTTTTCTTCTTCTTCTTCTTCTTCTTCTTTTTTTAAACAAACTATTTATTGTCACCACATCAAGAGGAACCCTCTCAGTGATAAAACAGAAATCCTATTCAGGGTCTAAGTGCATGAAAGCCTTGGTTATTTCTAGCCTGCACAGCAACCCCAGCCCAGGTCCCGGAGCTCTGTGAATGAAACTTCTGTGGGTATCTGCTTGAGGCACACTGAGTGCCGGAGGAAGCCTCACACTACTGGTTTTGTCTCGCAGTGAGAGGAGGGGGCTGCCCGGGGGAGGGGGGAGCGGCGCGCAAGAACCAGTTCTGAGGGCTGAGCTGGGCTGGAGAATTGTCATTTAAATCAGCTGCTTCTTAATTTCTTAAGTGTGGAAAAGAAGAAGGAGGGTGATTATGGGTGATTAGGTGTGTGTGTGTGTGTGAGCATCTATGTTTGTGTATGTGTTTTATTTGTGTGCTAACATTTGTAGCATATCTGCTATAATGTCATATTTATGCACATACCTATAGATCACTCTATTTTCCTCTCACAATTGCATTTTACCACTGGGCAGGAGAAAAGGAACTGGAGGCTGGGTGGGTGTCAATAAATCACCCGTCTTGACTAGGGCCACTGGGCCGAAGGACTGTGAGGTCTTGTTTCCCACTTACATATCTGAATCTAAAATATTCTTTCACATGGTGTTTTTATGCCATAGCAATTCTGGAAATGTATGGACTAAGCCAGGATTATGTGTTGGGCTGCTAACCACAAGGCCAGCAGTTCAAAGCCACCTGCTACTCTGGGATGGCTGAGTTAGTCCAGGTAGACTAGAGGAACAAATTCAAGGACACGCATATGGATATAAGGAATGGGTTTATATTCAAGAGGAACAGGATATTGAGAAAACATCCCAACCCAGTCCAGCTCAAAGTCATAAGTCCGATATTAACCCATATGCCCGCAATCAGTCTACAAAGCCTCCCTCCGACTCACGAAGTCACAGATCAGTGGGTGCAGAATTCTGGCACTGGCAGGAGTCTCCCCATGGCTTCTCGCTTCCAGGGCTCAGGGTCCGTCAACAGCATGCCACTCCAACTTCAGAGGTCTGGGTCCATCAAGGCAAAGCCGTGTGGTCTCTCTGCTGACTCCTCCGGCTCCTCGGACGCTGCCATCTTGTCTTGTCCGTGATTCATCGCCTCTGAGACTAACTCCCAACAACTGGGGAAGATAGCTTCTCATCTTCATGAGGGAAATATCGCGAGATTTCCCAGAAGCCTCAGGAGAAAGTCATGCCCATAGAGGCCTCATTGGCTACTCAATGGCTATCTCCAGATTAACAGGCCAGGCTCCACCCCTATATTTCAATCATAAAATTAACATAAGCACATGACCGCCACAATGGCTAAAGATAAAGTTTTCTGTTTCTGTATATTATTATAGTCACAATCTTGGACACCTACAGAGGAGTTTCTGTCCAGTGCTAGAGGACTACTAAGCATTGCATCAACTCGGTGGCAGTGAGTTTTGGTAAGGCAGGGATGAGGCAGAAACTACCGGCCAATGCTTATTCCTCCCCTGGAATTCTTCGTTTAGCCTCCCACGTGCCTCCCACAACCTCCTGTCTGTCTGCTTCCTTGTTGAAGCCTTGTCCATTTCAGCTATTCTGTGATCCCCATTTTCCACACCTGTTGCTCTCTTTCATTCACCCACTGCTCTCTTTCCCCAAGAAGGTCCCTTTCTCTTTTGTTTCCTCACTTCCTTCGTATTTTGTTTTGACCCCTTGTTGCATCTATGTGGTTAGTGTCCTGCAAATCTTTCTAACTCCTATTTTTGTCCTTCTGGTCTCAAGGACCCGGTAAGATACAACCCCACCACCTGTCTTCTGTGTGTCTGCTCAGGGGTTCAGGAAAAAATATCACAGATTGGTATCATTTCCATTACGATGATTACAATAATGTTTAATAATCCCAACGCGACTTGCTAATCTTATTCTGTCTCTGCGGTCAGTTCGCTGCACAAGCACCAGTCTATTAGAACTGGTGTTCCCTTTAGTGCTACAACAAGAGCCAGAGTCCCCCTTACAGAAGGTGTCACCCAATCCCAGAGGGTCCAGGAAGTTTGTGATAAAAGAGCTAGAGCATTAAGGACGTTCTTCTATCCATTGTCAGGATCCAAGATAAGAAAATAGAAACCAGGTGTTTCAAATGCAGGGGATTTAATACAGGAACTTTATTACATTGATGCCTAGTATTAGTCACTGTGGGAAGCAGCTTCCATTCCTTGGACTAGAAAAGGGAGGAGATGGACTAGACACTTAGAGGAGGGACTCCTGGTGCTGGCCCCTCTAGGAGTACATGATGGAGTTTGCTGGGAGTGACAAAGGACACCCCAGGTTGGTGCTGGGAATTGCCCCCTGTTGCTGGAGTGACGGTAAGTAGGATTCTTGCAGCCTGTGCATCCCGATTAGTGAATGCAGCTGAGCACGAGCCCGCACTCTAAGACCCCCTGGCCAGGTTGCTCTCTCCCCACATGCTCCCTTGCTCCAGTGATACCCCCTGTCTTTAGGGTCTACAGACAGACTAAGCCCCTGCTTGCTCCTGGCCCATCACTTGCATTGTACAACCCACATTCTGGGGATCCATATTCCTTTGTTGCGTCTCCCTTCAATGGTCGCTTGTTTAGCTTCAAAGAGGCTTTCTATTTTTAACAAGAGCGACAGTCTCAGAAACCCACAGGGTCAGGTCTACCCTGTCCTGTAGGCCACTGTGTGAGGCCCAGTGGACCTGATGGCAGGGAGTGTGAGTCGACACTTGATGGGGGAGTGAAACGTCCTGGAAGGGCGATACACTGTGGTGACTATTTTTGGAAGCATTCAGCCTCTCATACTCTCATTTTTCTTTGTTTCATTGCCACACACTTGTCCTTCCTAGACATCCCTTGTTGTTCTTAGAGTTATTTCCGACTCACAGTGACCCCATGTATGACAGGTCAAAACACAGTGTGCTCTTGTACCATTCTCACAATTGTTGTTAGGTATGAGCCCATTGTTGTAGCCATTGTTGAGGGGCTTTCTTTTTTTAAAAAAAAATGGCCCTCAGTTTTACCTAGCACGATGCCCTTTCCCAGGAACTAGTGTCTCCTGTTAATATGTGCAACATACGTGAGATGAAGTCTTTCCATCCTCTAAGGGGCATTCTGGTTATACATCTCGTAAGACAGATTTGTTTATTCTTCTGGCAGTCTGTTTATGGTAATTTCATTATTTTTTGCCTACACTATAAATTCAAGTGGCCTCATGGACATGTCCAACTTTCATAAGCATATGAGGCCGTTGAAAATACCATGATTTGGGTCAGATTCACTTAATCCTCAAAGTGGCATCTTGGCTCATGAATACTGTAGGAAGGTCTTGTTCAGTTGATTTAACCAATGCAATAGGTTGCTGTTTTCACCCAAGGTGTCTGGTTTAAATTTAACTTCCTCAGAGAACTCACCTTTCTAGATTATGCGCCCTAGATAAATAGAGTCAGGACCTCCCCCCTTTGTTCCGTTGGCTCCAGTCATAACTATGCATCATGCAACTCTCACTGCCATGGAGACAATTTCAACTCATAACAATGCTCTCAGACAGAGTCAAACTGCCCCTGGGGCTCAGAGGCTATACATTTTTTAATGGGAGTAGAAAGCCCCATCTTTCTCCCATGAAGCAGCTGATGGTTTTGAACTGCTTGATCTTGTGGTTGGTAGCCCAACCAGTAACCAGGACACCACCCGGGATCCTGATTATGCAGCTGCTATGTGATATTTCTCTTTGTTCTTGTCTATTTCTATTCCTTCTGCCATAGACAGTAGGCTTCCAGAGGGCAGGACTATGCTGTCTTCCTTCACCAGTGATTTGTAGCTTCAGTCTCAGTGCCTGACTGATTAGCATTTGCTTTCAGGGTGATTTACACCCATGGTGAACCCCACCTTTATAAGAGCAGAGCTGTGTTCCTTAGGGTTTTGAGTGGCTGGATATTCAGAAGTAGACCTCCCCCCCTTTCTTCTAATACATTTCTGGGCTGACTCAATACATCTGTACCCCAGGTATGCCTCTGCCACGGATTCCTCTTCCTTTGTAGAACAGAGGGTTGTTTTTTTTTTCAAACTTTCATGGCACTCTCCAAGCTACTCTGCAGTTGGAAAGCAATGACATTTCATGGAACATCGCATGTGTCCAATAAGCACCCCTGGAAGGACTCTCAAATGAATGTTGAATGAAATCTTGCCTGCGTATAAAAAATGCATTCAAATGGTTATGTTAGATCACTAGCTCAGGGACAGGGGCTTGTCCCTTTCATGTCAGCAAAACCTGCCCAGCCCGCCCTCCTCAAGAGGTTGGAAAGAAATCAGGCAATCATGAGACACCTATGAAAACCCCAAACTGAGCATGCTCATACTCAAGCTTCTGGGCCAGGTGGGAGGTACATCTGGGTGAGCCAAACTAGGCCCAGGCTCATGACATTACCCAGGGGGCTTTAGCTCAGCCAATGGGGTCAACCAGTACCATCAACCACAACTCCCCCCAGTCAGGGGTGGGCTAGAACAAAGACAGGGAGCATGCTCTGGGATGCTCGCTTACCCTGGTCCTGGTCAGGTGCAGATAGAGGGGGAGGGTCTCCCTCCCTATTTTCCTCAGGGGCCCACGATCTCTTGGCCCACATGCTCTCTGCCTCTAGGGTTCTTGAGCTTCTGACCTCCTGGGAACAACCCCTCACCCTGAACCCCCACATCTGCACTAGTGGGTGTCACGTGGTTGTTCATGCCCAGTTGTGAGCCCCTTCGAGACCGTAAAACCTGAAATTTGTCCTTTTATAAAAACTCACTTGGATTCCAAAAGGGGATTCCGCATGAACTCTTTCATCATGCAAAGCCAAGAACCAAGGTATTACCAACTGCAGAAGCCTCACAGTGATTTGGTTGTAAGAGACCTTGAACTCACGCTGTCTGTGACTGCAAAGGCAAAGGAGAGGTAACATAGACTGCCCTGCTGACTTTGTAAAAGACTCAGCATGCATACACAGGTCTGTATATTTACTATTGCACCACATTTTCATGATCAAGTCATGAAGGGGTCAATTAGTTGTTCTTGTGGGGCCTCAGACTTTGCGTTCACTGGCTTTGGGTCCACTCTTGTCAAAGCGTGTTCAACCCAGAGAACCACAGACCTGAGTGTGCAGTTCTCCCGAGGAGGCACTTTGTAAACCAGGGGGAGTTTCTTTTGAGAAGCTGCTGGCCTCATAGGCATCATGCAGTCCCCAGCAGACTGAGAGAATCTGACATCACCCCAGAAGAGAGCACCCCACTCCCTGATTTTTGCTTCATGTTCTTGTCTGCTTTAGACCAGAGGCTTTGAATGTCAAATTGAAAAATGTAGTGTTAACAATGCAAATTCAGAATTATAGATGTTAGGAAGCTAATAGTGAAGTTTGTCTAGCTTTTATTTGGGGGGGAGGCTTATTTTGGCAAGCTGAAGGTATTGGTAGAGTGGAAAAGGAGAGTCTGGTTTGGGGCTATGGGATGGGAAACCAGTATTGATTAAGGATGAGCTACCTGCCAGGTAGCTCAAGGACTGCAAAGAGTGAACAGCTCTGCCTCGGAAGAAGAACATCCAGACTGCTAATTCGAGGGGAGGGTGATGAGACAGCATGTCATGTACTTCAGTCATGTTATCAGGAGAAGCAGTTCCTGGAGAAGGCCATCAAAGTGGAGGGGCAGAGGAAAAGAGGAAGGCCCCTGAAAGGGTGGGCTGACGCAGTAGCTCCAACAATGGCTTTGACCATGAGAACAATTGCATGGATAGCCCAGGACTGGGTGGTATTTCTTTCTGTGGGACTGAGGGTCGCTATGAGTCAGAACGGACCTGGTGGCGTCTCACAGCAACTACAGAACACAAACGAAAGAGTCAGGCGTCCCTTTCCAGTGCTCAGAGCATCCTAGGCCTGCGTGTGGCCCATCGCACCACATTTTCATGATCAAGTCGGGAAGGGCCCATGAGCTCTTATTGTGGGGTCTCAGACACACAAAACAAAACACTGAGCAAGGGGCACTCAGCCGAGGCCACATCTCCTCCTGCCCCTTCTTGCCAGGGGCTGGAATCTGCCAGAGCTTGAAATTACAAGAAAGCGGGGATGTCAGGAATGAGCCCTGGTGGTGTAGTGGTTATGCGTTGGGCAGCTAACTGCAAAGTCAGCAATGTGAAACCACAGCCCCCTTCTCTGTAGAGAGGATGAGAGTCTCAGAAACTCAAGGGGAGGTTCTCCTGTGTCCTGGGGGGTGGCCAGGGCCAGCACTGACCTGATGGCAGTGAGTTTCGATTTTGGTTTGAGAGATCCCAGTGGTTGGAAAACTGAACGAAACATCTGGTTTGGCTTTTCTGCATGCAGCAAACATCTCCAAATGGTATCGTCCTTTGATGCAGCACTTCTTCAAGGAAAATGCAAACAGAGATGATAACACTATAAACACTTACCAAACGCAATATAAAGGAAGTGAAAAGAGAAACACACATTTATGCTCCATTAGAAGACTTGTATAACAGTGGTGCTTGGGTATACATGAGTGTTATGCAGTTGTTCTGAGGGCAGTGGATGTACAGATGTCCTTGACACACAATTGACTTATGTTTGGATTATGATGAGTTGTATGAGCCCCCAATAAAAGGATTCTAAAAATTACTCTTTGGGATAAAGCACTTAAGAGAGAGGTAAATACACATGGTACAGTATATTACTATAGTAAAACAAACAAACAAATAAAACACAACCACCAACAAAAACCCAAACTCTCAAAACCCATTTCACTCAAGCTTGGATGTTAGGCTACAGGACAGTGAAGCTGCAGCAGTTGCATTTGTTATTTTGCTTCGGGGCCTTTGAGTCAGATCTGAGTTGTGGTGGCCTGTCTTGCAGTGTCTGAGCCGTTGGTTGCAGTCACTATGTCATCGACGGAAGGTCTTCCTCTTGTTTTGTTGACCTGCGTCACCAAAGCATCATGTCCTTTTCCAGAGACTGGTCCCTCCTATTGACAGGTCCAAAGTATGTGAGGCCAAGACTTTCAGGAGCCTCCTGGCTGGACTTCCTCCCAGACAGATTTTCCTGTTCTCCTGCCCATCTGTGGCCATTTCAATATGTTTCCTCAACACCATTATTCAAATGCAAAAGTTCTTTGCCAGTCTTCCTGTATTCATTGGTCTTTTTCTCTTTTCATTGTTCATGTCGTTGTTTTGGGTGGCAGAAATGACAGTCTATTTGCTTGCTGATGGAAAAGGGAACAACTGATGAGGAAAGGTGTCTTTGAGCAGGAAGTAAGTCAAAGAGAGAGAGAGTCTTGGAGCAAGTGAGCAGATGTGGAGAGAGGCAGGGGCTGCCAGAACAGAGATGGCTCATGCATGGTACCATGAGGGACGGAAGAGGCTGTGAGCAAGATGTAGGGCTAGACTTGATGGGGAGAATGGGGAGCACCCATTCTTCTTTTTTAAGACACTTTTGTTGGCACATAAGGCACACATCATACAATTTAAGAGTTCAGTCACATTAAGAAGAGCTGTACAATCATCACCACAATCCCCTTTTAGAACATTTCCTTCATTCTTATACTCATCCTTATCAGCTCCCCATTGCACCCCCCAATCTCCCCTGCCATCCCTCCAAGGCACCAGTTCATTCAGTTACTGTTTCTACAGATTTCCCCATCCTGGATTTCATATACAAAGAGACATGAAAAACAAAACCCAGGCTAACAACAATAGCAACATAAAATGGATATGCCCTAAATCTCAATAGAAAATCAAGTAGAAAATGTCAAAAAGTAGACCACATTTAATGGATCACCAGGGAGATCAAAGGATAGGATGCTAAATGTTAACCCAGTGCATCCGAATGACACATGTTCCAAAGCACTCTGCCTGATAGCAGGCTATTCCCCTCCTGAGGACAGTCTCTTCACTTGAAGGGGTTCCTCTAAGGTGTTAAAAGGGGCTCTAGCTGATAAGTAGAGGAATGGACATTTAAAAGGGCTTTTTTGGTTTCTCTCTAATAAGCAGATATATTTTTCCTTTAATCCTAGTTATCACCACATGCCCTCGTTTTTGGCTGCACGTGAAAGGTGATCCTCACCCATCCTGCCACCTACAGACTCTATGTCCTTGGACCAGCTACTGATATTTCTTTGGGCTTTGTTTTCCTTATTTATATAGGAAGACAATGACTGTGCTATTTATTCCACTGGGCTGGAAGAGTAACAGATGAGCAAGCAAATGCACGCACAAATGATTTGAAAAGAATCAGCATGGCACAGAAAGGAAATATTCTTCATGTGGCTATTTCTGGTCTTGGAAGGGAAGGATGAGGTAGAAACGTGGGTTCTAAGAATAGGCCTGGTTCATCATTCACCTTTCACAAGCTACTAAATAGTCTTTAGAGCCACACTGTTTTCCCGATTCAGACACGGCTGCATCCTTTATCAAGATTAATCAGCTTCAGACTACACTCTGGGAAACAAAATAGGAAAGGTTGCCTTTGCTCTTCCATGACATTAACTGTGTAATTCGACACTCAAAGCTGCCACAGGGCCTATGAGACCAGGTCTTTTTTTTTCTTTTTTCTTTGTGGCTTCAGATACATTAATTGCGACATCAAGATTTCAGCATTTGTATTCAAACCCACCTGAGAATCTATAGCGGTGACAATCCTTTTGTAGCTTTTTTCAAATGACTGTGATTGCATTGTTATATACGCTTCAACCCGTGGGTCCTGCAGGCCCGTCATCTTTAGGCCCGTCACGAGAATGCTCCTCAGTAAAACCCATAAGATGATGGAGCTAAAACCGCTTATTTAAGGGATGAATTAAGTAATGACAGTGGCGTCACCTAACACTTCTTCCAGGCTAGTGCTGAGCTGCTTTTGTTTTTCTTGGCATTTGACGGTCTCATCGTCAGCCTTGAAGATTATAAAACGAGAAGACAGGGCTGAGTTCTCGCTGGCTCACAGTGTGTGTGCTCTCGAGGCTAAGTGCTCATTAATCCCGGCTTTCCACTAATTGACACGCCCCACCTTTTAATTGTAAGACAGTGGAGCCCTAGTGTCAGAGAACATTTTCGAAAATGAGAAAAAAACACAATCATCTCATCATCTGAATAGAATCATTTTCTTTTCTTTTTTTTTTTGTAGATTCCAGGTTCTTCTCTGTCCTTATGCGGACCCAGCTGACATGGTTCCTGCCAAGGCAGGCTTATGATTTTGAATCGGAAATTTGGGAGTTGCATTTAACAGGGGGGAGGTTGCCAGGGACAGAATAATTGCCTACATCACACTTCTCCCTCTTAAGCGAGTCTTGATTGTGTTAGGAAAGCCTTGAGATCAGGAGACCTTGCGGCGAAACCCTGAAATAACTTCAGGGATATCACATCTCCGTGGAGGCGTAGTGGTTGCATGTGGAGCTGCTAAACACAAGGTCATCAGTTCAAAACCACCAGCCACTCCTCGGGAGAAAGACGAAGTTTTCCACTCCCATAAGGCGCTATAGTCTTAATATGTGAATTATATGCCAATTACAAAAAAAGAGTTATAGTCTGAGAAATCCATGGAAGACAGTTTTACCCTATCCTGGAGGGTCACTAGGAGTCTGCGTCCACTGGATGGCAGTGAGTTCGGTGAGTGTTGCCTCCAGACTGGCATCGGAGAAATGACCAGTCGCCCATGTGCTCCACAGTCATTTCCTTGTCAAGGAGCCCCAACTTCAGGTTCTTTTTCCTTTTTTTTTGGGGGGGGGGTGCATCACTGCCTTCTGGTGGTGGGAGTAGGAGGCCCAGCCTTTGCTCCTGTGGAGCCACTGCTGGAATTGAACCTCACTCCCAGTGGGCCTAGTCCCGCACACAACCACTACGCCACTGGGGCTCAGCCCCAGGTTATTTTTCTCAAAGATGCTCTGAGAAAATGGTCTCCTACAAAAGCATCAGGAATAAAATAAAAATAAACCTGAAACACACTAAAACAAACACCTCCCCCCTCCACATTTTAGATGGAAGGAAAAGCAGAACGTAACAACAACAACAACAAACTTTATAAATCACGTGAATCTTTTCAAAAAGTGTATAAGATCTGACATGATGGTGGCTGTTAGCTTCTCAGATGGGCCTTTATTCTAATTTTGCATCTGTTTTCCCTACTGTCTTGATGGGAATTATATGTTTTAAATGTGCTCAGGTCAGTTATAGCCATGAAATGCATCCACAATTGATGTGATTTATTTATTGTGTTTTAAGTTTGCTGTACTAGGTTGACTGGGAATGTGGCTCCAACTCTCCACTCCTTGTATTCTTGTCCTTTGTAATATTGCTTTCTGGATGTTTCCATCCAGAGGTAGCGTCTTGGATTCTAGGTTGACCTATGGCAAGAGGAGACACTAGAAGTAATGGAGTGTCCCTTCCAAAGATAAATCTAAAGAGACGTATGCTTCTCACATGGCATGCTGTCTTGCCACTAGAAGAATACACTCAAGCTAGTCTGCTGCAAGATAAGAAACCATGGTAACAGTGGGTAGACTAGAGGAACAAATCCAGAGACACTCATATGTGTATGAGAAAGAGCTTTATATAAGAAGTAATTGTATATTAAGAAACATCCCAGCCCAGTCCAGATCAAGTCCATAAAGTCTGATTTTAGCCCACATATCTGATGTCAGTCTGTAAATTCTTCCTTAGACTCATGCAAAACATGCATTGATGCTGAATGCAGGAAGATCACAGGACAATGGGTGGAAAGTCTTGGGGATCCAGTGGCCAAGGCAGCATCTCAGAGCTGGCAGGTGTCTCCACGTGGTTCCTCCAGATTCAGGGCTCTCCAACTCTCCACTCCTTCTTGTGTCTCCCTGTGGCTTGTCAACAGGAAGGCGAAGCAGAGAGACTATCTCCCGCCTCCAGAGAGGAAGACAGGAGTTCCCAGAATCCTCAGGAAAAGGCCATGCCCACAGGGTGGCCTTAAAGACTAAGACTTGATTGACAGACTAGATGCCACCTCTTCTCAAGTTGACAGGAGATAATGCAACTGCCACAAATGCCAAGTCAACTCAGTGCACCATCGTAGGCCAGCCAGCCCTTAATTGACCAGAGATGCAAGAGTGAGTCCAGTCGAAATGAGCTGACTGGCCCACGAAAGCCTGGAGTCCTGATGTCTGTGCCAGGTAAGTGTTGTGCTGCTAATGGCAAGGTTAGTGCTTTAGATCCACCAGCCACTCCTTCCCTACTCGGGTAAAAATGTACGGTTCCGAAGCCCTGTGTGTTAGAATTGACTTGGGGGCCGTGGGATTGATTTTGGTTTGGCTCAAGTGAGCAGGACCATCTAACTGAGAAATAATGCGTGGTTGCTATTCCCAGCAATTAATATGTGGAATACTTTATTGTGCAATTTTATCGTCGTAGTATGTTACTAATAGATCTTCTGGACAATCCTAACATTTCCCTTTGGTTCCTATTATAAAGATAAATTGCAAAACTGCCATGAAGGATATAGAGAGGGATTTTATCTTGCTTTCCTGGCCATCATAGGTCTTCCATGAAAGCCCTAAGATGGAGGGGGGTCTCCAATCCCCATCGAACTTTGGAGCTCAGACAACCCACCTCCTAGCTGTTTTCTTCAACAGGACTCTTGTGAGTTAGGGCTGCCCTTATTTAATTTCTCTCTCTCTCTTTTTTATCCAATCTACCAAGCCTATAATCTCTTTTCTCAATGCATTTTCAAGTGAGCAGGAAAGTGGAAAAGATAAATGAACACTGGAGTGGACTTGTTAAAGAAGAAGTGGTCTCTCTAGCTGCGAGGTGGCATCTAATTAACAGCAGACTTGGGCCAGGACCTATGGAAGAGTACTAAGTGCCCCATTCCCTTGGAACTAACTAAAAAACCTCTGAAGTTTAAGAAATGTGTTGTTAAGAGGGAAGATGCAGTTGCTATTTGTTTTCACCCTAACATTACATGATTTAGGATATATGCTCTTGATCTCGGTGGTAGTATTTAACTCCCTCTCAGCGGCGCATAACAATCGCTTATACGAATACTGCTACCGGAGTTTGGGTGCATCACAGGTCTAACTAACTTCTCAGCATACAAACAGTAATATAAGAATAACCCAGTCTTGGTCCCATAAGTTCTGAGGTGTTATTTGTTATTAACATGCTCTCGTGATGAGGAGGCTGCTGATATAATTTGACGAATGGAGAACTCCTAAAGGTCCTATTGGTAAACAAAACATCACCCCCCCCAAAATCCCATACAACTGGTTGTATGAAAACAAATCCCTCCTAATCCTGCCACTCAATGACAACCCCTCCGAATGGCTTGGGGTATTTCTGTCCAGCTGTTAATATTTTTAAAATATATGTCATTGGAAACACCCATAAGTAAACTAACAGAAGCCTCATTTTATAGAACCTCAATAAAGCAAAAATCAATCCAAGGGGGCTTGGAAGACAAACACATGGCCCTTGTCCAAGAATGATGGAATCAAAGTGACCCAGGGAGGGTAAAGTCCCGGTGGAGGCTGGTAGGCTTCATTTATGTCCTGGCTTTGAGCAAAGTACAGTTTGGGCATAAGGGTATTATTTATCTAAAGCCCACGAGGTGCCTAGCACTGTTCTTATAGACATTAATCCATCCAATCCTCCCAACAGTCTGGTCAATAGGTGTTACTATTCTTTCCATTTTATAGTCAAACACAGTTCCTCAGAGTTGATTCTGATGCCTGGTGACCCCAATGGTGTCAAACAAGAAGTGTGCCCATAATGGTTTCCAATGGCTGATTGTTTAGAAGTAGATCACCAGGTCTTTCCCCTGCGGTACTTCTGGGTAGACTCTACCCTTCCATCTTCCAGTTAGCAACTAGCAGGATTAACCCTTTGCACCATGCAGGGATTCTATCTCCATGAAAAACAAACAAACAAGAAGGTGTGCATAAGCAAATGTGGTGAAAAAAGTTTACAAAACCCGGCTATTAAAAGCCTGGGTTCTTAAAAGCTTGACGATAAACAAGCCTCCATCTAGCTGAGAAGCAACAAAGCCCACATGGAGGAAGCACACCAGTCTGTGTGACCATGAGATGTCAAAGGAATCAGGTATCAGGCATCAAAGGACTAAAAATTGTATCATTATAAATGAGGGGGAGTACAGATTGGGGAACCAAAGTCCATCTGCAGGCAAAGCCATATCTCCTTACAGAAGGGTTGTGTGGAGGAGAAGAGCCAGTCAGGGTACAGTGTAGCAACAATGAAATATGCTGCTTTCCTCTAGTTCTTAAATGCTTCCTCCCACCCATTATAATGATCTGAATTCTACCTTACAAATCCGGTTAGACCAGAGGATGTACAATGGCAGTGTTAGGAACCGGAAACCAGGAATTCAGGACAGATGATCCCTTTAGGACCAGTGGTGAGAGGGTCAATACTAGGAGGGTGGGAGGAAGGTGAGACAAGAAGGGGGAGCCAATGAAAAGAATCTACATATCACCTCCTGCCTGGGGTACAGACAACAGGGAAGTGGGCAAAGACATCAGACAGTGTACAATATGACAAAAGAATAATAATTTATGAATTATCAAGGGTCCATGAGGGAGGGGGGAGCGAGGAGGGAATGGAAAAAGGAGGAGTTAATACCAAGGGCTAAAGTAGAAAGAAAATGTTTTGAGAAGGGTGATGGCAACCAATGCACAAATGTGCTTTGCATACAATGGATGGATGTACAGATTCTGATAAGAGTTGTAGGAACTCTCAATGAAATGATTCTTTCTTAAAAAAGAAAAACAAACAAATGAGCAAAAAATCCACACAAGTTCATTGCCACACAGTTGATTCCAACTCAGGGTGTTGTCCAAGTGCCCTCAAGTTGGGTCTGACTCACAGAACCCTTGTGGGCGACAGAACTAAATAAACATGGCCGGCCCCTGCACCATCTTCATCCTTGCTCTCCTTGTTTCAGAGAGTCTGTGTCTGGCCATCTTCTCGGAGGCCTTTCTCCTTTTTGCTGCCTCTATACTGGTATATGCTCTGAGCTGCTAGCCACAAGGTCCCAAGTTCAAACCCACCATCTACTCCATGGGAGGAAGGTGAAACTGTCTACTCCCAGAGGATTTAAAGACCAGAAAACCTGATGGGGGCAGTTCTACCTCATCTTTAGGGTTGTTGATCAGAAGTGATGGAAAGCCTGACTTATGGAGAGAGTTTGACAGACGAAGAGAGACCCTATTTCAAGTTTGTAGGACTGTCATTTCTCTAGTGGAGTGCCTGGTGGGTTTGAAGTCATCACTCGGTGCCTAGCAGCCCAATACCCGACCTGAAGTGCCTCCAGGACTCCTCCTTCCCCTCCACCTCCATGTTACACAAGACGAGATGCGGCAGGTGCGGCAGCAAGATGCCGCGTCACCTGCTGCGATTCAAACATATGCAACCTGTTCATAGTGCCTTGACTCTGAAATGTTTATTCGATCATCTTGATTACAATCATGGGTAATCGTGACCCTCTGGAGGCTTCTGGGAGGCCCCTTTGAGCCCTTTAGAAGGGGCCCATTTGACATGGGAGACGCTCACCTCGCCATTGCAATCATTCACTGGCTTACAAGAAACTGAAATTCGAATGTCATCTATTACAATTCATTTGTGTCATCAGCTGCCAGGACCTTGTCTGCTCCCCACGTCTCGCGCAGAGCACACTACATCATACTCAAACGGCGGTCATGAAGGAAACTTCCCTTCCCGTTCTCATCAACAAAGCTGATCGATGGGCGCCGAAGCCCCGGGGAGGCGGCATCTGTTATCACTCAAGGATCCCGCGCGAGCTGCGGATGAAATTAACAGACGCCAAGTCGTTCGCAGCTCAACATTTGTTCGCGTCTGGCACATGCACACATCATTAACGGCTCTATTTGCGAAGAGAGATCACGGAGGTGAGGGGGAGAGTGGATCTGATTACAGGAATAGTCAAGGAAGAGGAGCTTCAGAACCTTTGCAGTGAAAGCTTCCTAGCTAGAGAGCTGAACCAGCGGCCAGGTACAGCCGGGAGGCGTCCCCCGTCGACGTGGTTCATTCTGCCTCCGCTCCTTGCCCCTTTCACTTAGTTTCGTGGGCTCAGCCTCCATCGCTAACAGGAAGCTTCATGAGGACTTGACCACTGCTGCATTCTTCACTAGAGAAGACCGGCTGAAATGCTTCCAGAATGAAAGAATGCATGCATGCATGCTCACAGCATGCCTTACCTGACCGGGCCTCATAGGGTTGTTCAGCAGGTATGAGGAGTTAGCTGCTGGAAGAATGGGTGGCTTATTAAAAGTATTGGGACGCAGTAGAGAAGTTTTAACAGCACAGCATGGCTTTCCTTCCTTGTTAGGAACCAAGCTTATTTTCTGAGCTCCAACTTTGACATCGTGTTGGTTGGCCAGCATGTAAGCTTTAGTAAATGTTCAGAGAGGTAGGAAACACTCAAGGCTAAAATAAACTGTGAAAAGCTATGAAAATGATGTGCTAGCATGCGCTGTTAAAACAGGTGGGTGCAGGCCCATGTGGAGCTGAAGGTATCCCAGACGGGGATGAGAATCATGAAAGAAGTGAAGTGTATGTTTAATCAAAGGTAGACAAATTAGGTTGGGAGTTCATGCAGCTGAATGACAGCTAACACGATTCTCATGATAAAGATCTTTGAGAACATTTTGTCCAGTTCACACGTGATTTCCCCCCCTGCTTTTGGCAAAGCCTAAAATGTATTGACTCACTGTACTTTTCCAAAGAGTGGCAAGTGACATCTTCTTTGTGTAGATTTAGCTATAAATATGATGTGGGAATAAATTCAGACTGAAATATAAATAAGTCTTGTGATTTTGTTAGAGAAAGGATCATCTTTGCTTTGTCACTTCACCTCTGACACTCTGGTGCTCAGCAGGCAATAAGCAGAATACCTCTGGTGTGCACCATTTCTTTAGGCAATGGGGGAGAAGGGCTAGAAACACAGTCACAGTGCGAAGCAAATCTTTCCTATTGGCCAGGTGGAGTCTCATTGCTTTATTAGCATATTTAATTCTTCAAGTGCTACTCTCCCGTGTTTAGCATATGAGACAATGGGTGTCAGGTTAATTAAATATTTTACATAGGTCAACAGGGTGGAGCTATAATCCCATTCACTTCGCTCTTGACTTCTGTGATAACTAGGGGATGTATCATCTTGGAATCCAGTGGTTTGGCATGTAAGGTCTAACAATCTCCCATAATCCCATCTAATATAATGTAATCATCACCATGCGAGATCTGCTATGAGCAGTCAAACACTTGAAAGGGAGTTTCCATATTGGTGCAACCTGCTTCCAATATAAGTGAATATTATAGAAAAGCTATGCATAAGGTTTATAGTGGATCCTTCCTTCAAAGTTGGCAGTCAAATCCTTCTTCATTGTCTGTTCTTAGTCTCTGTGTTAGAGAAACAAATTCACCAGAGCTTTATATAAAGGGTAAGTGCACCCCAAGAAAACATCCCAACCCAGTGCTGCCCAAGCCCACAAGGCCAGTATTAACCCATCTGTCCGACACCAATCCACAAAGTCCTCCTCCAGCCCACAAAACACACACAGTGATGCTGATTGCAGGAGGAAAGCCAAATCAGTGAGTGTGTAAGCATCTCAGCGCTGGCAGGGGTCTCCTTGTGGCTGCTCCAGCACACTGGGCTGCATCAGGGTAGGTTCACGTGACTTCTCCTTGCGAATGTCTTGCAGAAAGTGAGCCTTGCAAGCGGAAGCAGGGAACTGGCTAAGGCAGCTGCACCCTGGTCTGCCCATCACAGAGCAAGAGACTTGAGAATGAGAAAGGCGAGACGCATCAAGCTATTTATCTCTCTGCCCTTCAATTAACCCCACATGTGTTTATTGGCCAGGTAGGCACAATAAATCTTAACTGTCTCAGTCTGGAAGCTCCACTGAAATCTGTTCACTTTAGGTGACATTGCTGGCATTTGCAATACCAGTGACATCGCTTCTAGCATCACAGTCACAAGCAAGCCACCACAGTGTGACAAGCCAACAGACAAGTGCTACAACTGTAGAACAATATAATTGATGCCACATGTAAGTAAAATTTTGTTGAAGACTAGCCAAAAATGGTTATAGAAATACATTGACTGGGAGATGCCAAGGTTCAGGCCTGATTCAGAAGAGGACGTAGAACTAGGGATATCATTGCTAAAGTCAGCTGGATCTTGACTGAAAGCAGAAAATACCAGAAAGATGTCTACTTGTGCTTCATTGACTACGCCAAGATATTCAACTATGTAGACTACAGCAAACTATGGATCGACTTGAGAAGAATGGGAATTCCAGAACTCTTCATTGTGGTCCTAGGAAACTTTTACATGGATCAGGAAGCAGTGGTGAAAAAAATAGAATACTGCATGGTTTAAATTCAGGAAAGATGTGTGTCAGGGTTGTATCTTCTCTCCGTACCTACTCAATCTGTTTGCTGAGCAGTTTTATCAAAGGAAGGCGTATTAACAACCTGTGATATGCAGATGATACAGCCCTGCTTACAGAAAGTGCAGCAGCCCGGAAGCACTTGCTGATTAAAATGAAGGATTGCAGCCTTCAGTATGGATTACAGCTCCATGTAAAGAAGAGCAGAATCCTCACGACTGTACTAAGAGATAACATGACAGACAGGAGGGTTGGGCCGCAAGGATTTTCCATGATCAATGTTCATGGAACCAGCGGTCCAAAGATCAAAGAATGCATTGCATGGAGCAAACCTGCTGCGCAGCACCTCTGTAGAGGACGGAAACTCAAGGACGTTACTTTAAGAATTAAAGTGCACCTGACCCAAGCCCTGTTGTTTTCAGTTGCTTCACATGCATGTGAAAGAAAGTTAGATGTCGTGTAGGGAAGACTGAAGAAGAATCGATGCATTCGAATTGTGGTGCTGGAGAAGGATATCAAAAGTACTGCAGACTGCCAAAAGACAGACAAACAAGTCTGCTATGAAAGAAGCACAACAAAATCTGGGTCAGCAAGGGCCCCAAGAAGGTGCAACTCATCCAGAACTTCGAAACTTGGACAAGCCAGATCCCATGCTACTTCTTCTGGCAGGGGAATGGCCACTGCCCCTTCAAGTCTGACTGCACCTACCAGCACCAGTTGCCCTTACAGAAGGCCTCAGTTTCCAGTCTTGCCTGACCTGAGCATATGCAGCTGCCCTCTGGGAGTGAGGTGCTGAGTCCAGCTGTGTTCCTCGGGCATCCTGTGTGGTCTTCACAGACTGGCCCTGCCCATGGACTCTGAAGCCTCCCCTCCCTTTCTCCCGGAACTCCTGGATGCCAGCAGTTTTGACCTCCTAGAACCAGGATCAACTTGCTGGGATGAGGGGCAGAATTTTCTAGGTGATTGTGTCTTTCTCTGGTTGTTGGTGGTGGTGCTGGTGGATGGGGGGCGGGAGTGTGTAACAGTGGGAAACTTGAAGAGGCATGAAGGGAGTGTTCCATTCCTCTATCTTTCTGGTTTTTAACTTTGCTTCTTTGTAGAAAGATTCTAAAAGGAAATTAGTAAAATGCAAGTAAGCCATTAAAAAAAAAAAGGATGGCAAGGATGCCAAGGGTTCGTCTTACATACTTTGGATATGTAGTCAGGAGAGACCAGTCCCTGGAGAAGGACATCCTATTAAGTGCAGTGGAGCTGCAGTGAAAAAGAGGAAGGGCCTCCACGAGATGGATGAACTCAGTGACTGTAACAATAGGCTCGGTTGTAGGAACAATTATGAGGATTATACAGAACAGGGCAACGTTTTGTTCCATTGTGCTTAGGGTCCACTGTGGGTTGGAACCAACTTGTTCTCATCTAACAACGACAAGAACAACAGCAGAGAAAGGTAGCTTGATTTTTTTCTGGGATAAGAAGCTATACCTGGCCTATTCTCTGACCTCTTATTCTTTGGTTTTGATCCAGCAGCTTATCATATTGCCCGCTGGTTCAGGGAGTCATCAGAATAATCAGGCATTGGAGGTAGCCCACATATTCATCATAGCCTGTCACTTTACCTACTGACTTGGGATTCATTGGCCTCTGCAGCCTGACTTCTGACCTGCTGATCTTGGTTTCATCAGTCCCTACCTGTGAGTCAGGAGATACTGCCTTCTTGACATCTGATCCATTGACTAGGAACTTGCTCACCTTGACCACAGTGTGAGTCATTTCCTTAATAGGAAACCTCTCTGTACATACACATGAATAAGCATCATTGGCTTTTCTTATCTAGAGAACTCAGACGAAGACAACCGTCATCTTCTGTGGTCCTCATCATCCAGGAAATCACACTTATTCGAGGAAAAGGGGCACATGAAGCAGAGAAGAGAAACATCTTGAACTCTGTGATCGTAGCAATGAGAAAGTACACGCTGGTCTTTTGTGAGTTTTTCTGAAAGGCAGCAGTGCCTGGTCTTGAATTTGGTGACTAGTGTGCTTGCTTATACATCTCTCTGTTCTCCCACCTTCTCAATCACTTATTTGTCTGCATGAACATCTACCAAATGATTAAATGAACCCCAATGATGTGCCAGGCAGTTGGTTTCATGTAGGCGATGAGAGCGGACTATTCATATTTCTTTCTTTCTTTTTTCATTGTATGGAGACTAAGTTTATTATTTTTTTTCTTAAAAAAAAAACCCTAAAACCACCCCACCTCATGGTGGAGAAGCCCCACCCCTCCCCCTTCAGGTGGTGGGCCATGAAAGACAGCTGGGAAATCAGGTACAAGGAGCAGGGAAAGACTAAGTCACCACCCTTGGACTACTCATATTTCAACGGTTGAGTATCTCTTCCTGGGATAATAGAAATTAAACCACACACACTCGCATGGGGCCTTTTGCTTGGAAGAGCAGTGTGGTGTCTGCTGTCTATCCACCTTGAGGCAGTGCCTACTTTTCATACAGAAATCCCCCTGCCAGGAACTTTCCCATGGTGAAACGACCGAGGACAAGCTTATTCTCTGCAGTACTGCTTTTTAATAACCAGGGATTAGAGGTAGCCCACATGTTCATCAAAAGGAAGCTGCTTAAATAAAACATGAGAGCAAATCCCAAGAGATTACTAAATAGCTATAAAAAGGAGTTAAGAAGCTTTTTATAAAGTACAGTGGGATATCTCCAAGAAGTGTAAGTGAAACCAGCAGAGAACATATGCAGAGTGTGCTTTCCTTTGGGCAAAGTGGAGAAATAGCAACATATTTGGTTGGATCTATTAAATGTTTCTGGAACACTATATCAGACACTAATAAAATTTGTAATGCTCAATGGATAGAACCAGTAATCAAACGGCTAGCAAAGGAGAATTTTCAGTCAATATTATTCAAATTTTGAGCCTGTATGGCATCTGAATTTTGATTTAGCTGAAGAATATGAAGTATTGACAGAGAAACCCATCTGTAGTGTAGAAGTTCAGCCCAGATGTGCCTGAGGAGCGAGGATAGCAAAAGTGAAATGGAAATGGACTTGGAGTCATTAGTGACGGACAAGTTCATTTCCAAGAAAAAAAGGAGCCAAGGTGACAAGGTTTGTCTCCTGTATGCTAGACATTTCGTCAGGAGGGACCTGTCCTTGGAAAAGGAGATCATTCTTGGTGCACTGGAAGCATAGGATCCAAATAAGTCCTTCCTGGCTTCTTGACTCACAGAAGCCATGAGAAAATAGGGGTGTATTATTTTAAACTGCTAAGAGTTAGATATTTTGTTATACAACTAATATATAGCACTCTTCTACTACATCTTAAATTCGACAACAAGTTCTGTTGGGTGTGTCTGCCAAAGAACTCTCGAATCTGTGTTCTTATGTGGACCAAGGGCGAAGTTCGTGCCCCACTCCCCACTTAAAAAAATGGAAAAAAGCTCTGTTGGTCGGAGCCTTCATAATATGAATTGTCTTCATAGTATGCATTTTCTCCACTAGGTGAGCATCAAGCAACTTGCTCTGAGTTAGTGCACCCAGAGGTTTCACCTGGGAAGGTTCTCTCTGGTCGCAGTGAATTGCTTTATAAAATCTGTTTCACTTGAACCTCATTGTGTGTGTGTGTGTGTATGTGTGTGTGTGTGTGTGTGTGTGTGTGTGATGGCTGATTTAAGAGAACAGAGTGCATCTGGGAAATGTTGTTTACTGCTCAGAAAAAATGCCGCAGAAACGGTTGTGATGTTGAACAGAGCTTATAAAGACAGCGCTATGGAAAGAACTCAAGTGTATGTGTGAGTTGCTTTTCTTGTGCCAAAAAAGATTAAATGTCAATTGATGACAAACCTTGTCCTGGAAGTCTGTCAACGTTCTGAACTGAAGAAAATGCTGACTCATGGTGCATTTGAAGTTCGTTCCAGCAAGTAAGCCTGTTAATCAAGCTTTCTAGTTAGTGATACTGAAAAGCTAGCATAACAGTGTGTGTGTAACAAGAAAGGCCTGATTTGTGGCAGATGGGGGATTCATTTTGCCACCATGACAATGCACCTGGCTCTCTCAGTGTGCCAGTTTGGGGCCATAAAAACCCCTAGCATGCTTCTCTTGCCCCATGTACCTGACTCACCTGACCTCGCTCTATGCAACTTTTTTCTTTTTGAGAATGAAGAGGGATGTGAAAGGATGAATTTGATGACTTAAAAGAGGTAAAGAAAAAAAGGGATGTCCTGTCAGCCATTCAAAGCAGATGAGTTTGAAAAATGTTTCCAACAATGTAATTGCAGATTTGAAAATGTATTAAGTATAATGGAGAGTACTTTGAAAGTGATAAGGTTGTTTTGTAAAAAATTTAAATATATAGCTTTCAAAAACACTTTTTTTTGGCACCCCCTCATATTTCTACTGCTTCTGAGTTGTGTCAGTCCTCAAGAACTCTCTTTTGGATTAAACAATCGACTTTTATATTAATCCATGTTTCATTAGGAATCAAATCAGGTGGCATACTCAAAGGATTTAAATAAACAGTGATGTGAGCAAAGTTAAAGACACGATCAAGAAATGAGTACTCAGGGGGCAGTAATAGGAGAAATCCATTATCAAGTCTAAATGGTAAGGGTGAAACTTACTGTCATGCTATAGTAGTCAAAACAGTGTGGCCCCACAGACAGTGACACAAAGACAAACAAAATAGAATTGAGAGCCCAGATATAACCATAACATGGTGAACTGAATTTTGACAAGAGGGGAAGAATGATCTCTTCAATAAATGATGCTGGAGAAAATAGTTACCCACATGCAAAAGAATAAAATTAGATCCTTACATCACATATATGCAAAATGAACTCCGTATGGGTCAAAAACCTTCTCCCCCATTTCATTGGGGGCTCGTACAACAGA